>WNWK01016553.1:0-17500 GCA_009830355.1 Cherax destructor
GTATGTTTTTTGAGGAAGAACTGTACAGAGAATGAAAAAAACGTTGTATTTTTCAAGTTTTTGGTGTCAACACCACACACCAACACTACATAACTGTACTCAAATGACCTGACTGCAAGACACATGTATATAAGTGTATTATAGGGGTATTAAACCCCGAAACATTTTAAAAAGGAAAAAAATTAACAGAAGAATATAGTTTAACAGCAGAGTTTCTAACACCATGAATGATGGAAAAAAAAATTTTTAACGGATAAAAAAAAAAAAGGGGTTTAAACCCCGAAAGAAGCCGGGGTACAAACATGGAAAATAAAATATCAGTATTCACAGAGCAAAAAAAAAGGAATTTGAAAAGCAGTCGTAGATAAGAGCAAGTCAGGACCAAACTGTCTTTTAATTTCTGTTTAGATAAGCGAAATGTGAACGACAAAACAAAAAAAATTCAAAATGATGATGGTGTAGAGTTGGATTAAAATATGTTAGTGGCGAGGAACAGGTGTTTAGGGCAGATATGTTATGGGAGAAACAGGTGTGGGGCAGATATGTTAGTGGCGAGGAACAGGTGTGGGGGCAGATATCTTAGGGGCCCCAAGAACAGGTGTGTAGGGCGGGGTATCTTAGGGGCCCCAGGAACAGGTGTGTAGGGCAGATATCTTAGTGGCGAGGAACAGGTGTGGGGCAGATTTCTTAAAACAAGGAACAGGTGTGTAGGGGATATGTTAGGGGCGAGGAACAGGTGTGTAGGGCAGATATCTTAGTGGCGAGGAACAGGGGTAGGGCAGATATTTTAAAAGGGGCGAGGAACAGGTGTGTAGGGCAGATATCTTAGTGGCGAGGAACGGGGTGTAGGGCAGATATCTTATTGGCGAGGAACAGGTGTGTAGGGCAGAATCTAGTGGCGAGGAACAGGGGGTGTAGGGGATATCTTAGTGGCGAGGAACAGGTGTGTAGGGCGAGATCTTAGTGGTGAGGAACGGGGTGTAGGGCAGATATCTTATTGGCGAGGAACAGGTGTGTAGGGGATATCTTAGTGGCGAGGAACAGGTGTGTAGGGCAGATATCTTATTGGCAGGAACAGGTGTGTAGGGCAGAGATCTAGTGGCGAGGAACAGGTGTGTGGGAAAACTTAGTGGCGAGGAACGGGGTGTAGGGCAGAGATCTTAGTGGTGAGGAACGGGGTGGGGGGAGATATTTTTGTGGCGGGGAAAAAAGGGTGTAGGGCAGATATCTTAGTGGCGCCCAAAAAAGGGTGTATTGCAGTGGTCTTAGTGGCGAGGAACGGGGTGAAAGGCAGAAATCTTAGTGGCGAGGAACAGGTGTGTAGGGCAGGGATCTTATGGTGAGGAACAGGTGTGGGGGGCAGATATCTTAGTAGCGAGGAACGGGGGAGGGAAGATTTTTGTGGCGGGGGAAAGGTGTGTAGGGCAGATATCTTAGTGGCGAGGAACAGGTGTGTAGGGCAGAGATCTTAGTTGTGGGGGAAAGGGGGTGTGGGCAGATATCTTAGGGGCCCCAGGAACAGGGGGGGGGGGAGATATCTTAGGGGCGACCAACGGGGTGTATTGCAGTGGTCTTAGGGGCGAGGAACTTTTGTATGGCAGAAATCTTAGTGGCGAGGAACAGGTGTGTGGGGGGAGGGATCTTAGTGGTGAGGAACAGGTTTTTGGGCAGATATCTTAGTACCCCAGGAACAGGTGTGTAGGGCAGAGATTTTTGTGGCGAGGAACATGTGTGTAGGGCAGAGATCTTAGTGGCGATGAAAAGGTGTGGGGCAGGGATCTTAGTGGTGAGGAACAGGTGGGGGGGGGGAGATATCTTAGTAGGGGAAAAGGTGTGTAGGGCAGAGATCTTAGTGGCGAGGAACAGGTGTGTAGGGCAGAGATCTTGGGGGGGGGAAAAGGGTAGGGCAGAGATCTTAGGGGCCCCAGGAACAGGTGTGTAGGGCAGAGATTTAGTGGCGAGGAACAGGTGGAGGGCAGGGGCCCCTTGCGGCGACCAACAGGTGTGTTTGCAGAGATCATAGTGGCGAGGAACAGGTGTGTAGGGCAGGGTCTTAGTGGCGAGGAACAGAAGTGTAGGGCAGAGATTTTGGGGGTGAGGAACAGGTGTGTAGGGGAGAGATCTTAGTGGCGAGGAACAGGTGTGTGGGGGAGAGGTCTTAGTGCCCCAGGAACAGAAGTGTAGGGCAGAGATCTTAGTGCCCCAGGAACAGGTGTGTAGGGCAGAGATCTTAGTGGCGGGGAAAAGGGGTGTGGGGGAGAGATTTTTTTGGGGCGAGGAACGGGGTTTGTGCAGATTTTTAGTGGCGAGGAACAGGTGTGGGGGAGATCTTAGTGGCGAGGAACAGGTGTGGGGGGAGGGATCTTAGTGGCGAGGAACAGGTGTGGGGGGAGAGATTTTTTGTGGCGAGGAACAGGTGTGTAGGGCAGGGGGTCTTAGTGGCGAGGAACAGGGGGGGGGGGAGGGATTTTGGCGAGGAACAGGTGTAGGGGGGGGGAACTTAGTGGGAGGAACAGAAGTGTAGGGCAGAGATCTTAGTGTCGAGGAACAGGTGTGTAGGGCTGAGATAAATTTATTTTTTTATTTTTTTTTCACGTTATTCAGTTTTTTTTAAAGCATTAAAACCAATTCGTTATTTAGCACTTTAAACATATATCATTTTTAACATTGTATAACAAATTTGGTCTCAATGGAAACTTGCTACTGTCGTGACCGGGTTATTTACATTATAAATCAATCATAATCACAACGTAAGTAAAACTTTAAAAAAGTTTTCACATTCCACAATCCATGCCCATAAAACGTTGTATGTTTTGGCCAGGAGTATGATCAAATTTAGACGAAAAAAAATACCCCCCCTTTTTTTGCCGAGAGAGATGGGGTTTTTAGCCAGGGCACCCTGTGGGAGGGGAATTTTTCCCCCGAGGCTTCCTAACTCTAGGAGAAGAACCTTATTCTTTTTCCCAAACAACACCCCATAATTGCGTATATAAGAAAAATATATATATATATATATATATATATATATATATATATATATATATATATATATATATATATATATATATATATACACAAGGAATTTTTTAAGAGCAGGCGAAATATTCTAAACTCATCTTCCGAAGGGGGGCTCGAACCTACGAACCTTGTGGGGAAAAAAAACACTGCGTACCTTGTCACAAGGTTCGTAGGTTCAATCTCCTAAATCAGTTTTTGGGGTATATATATATATATATATATATATATATATAACATTCTCTTTATGAAAAAAAAAAAGGTTTAATTTGAGCAAGTGGGGAAAATTGTTGTGAGATCCTGGGTGGCAGCACGAACCAACTTTCTCCACTATGGTCCACTTAAATAACAATTTTTCCCGGCAACCGAACTAGACTGGCAGAAAAAGGCACAGGCATTGACCCTCATATGACCCCCATCCTACCCCCTCCCCCCCGGGGAATGCAATCCCCCCGACCATAGGCCCGCCCACTCATCCACACGCCAGAACTCCCCCCCACTGGTCGGGCCCAAACTTCATGTCCACCAGTCAGCCACTCCCTTGCCCAGACCCATGTTAACCGTCTGCCCAATCGTGTCTCACTCCCCGAAAACAGTGGATATGTGGAAGGAAAACAAGCCTCCGTGCGTACTGGGGGGGCGGGGGAAAAAACAATACACCACAAAGTATCAGCACCTGTATGTCGTGGGTGTCTTTCGTAGATTGGGTAAGATAATAAAGAGGAGCTTGGGTGGTAACGGTATATTGGAGTCAGTTTTTGGGACCCCGGAGGCCTCCCGCCTCCCCTTGTTCTACCCTAAGACTTGATGGTAACTGCCTGCGGGGAGGGCCGAGGAGCGTTCATATTCGAAGACTGCCTTTTTAAATGGGGTCATCAAGACTGAACGGTCAACACCCCGTGCAAAGCTCGTGACTCAGTAACGGTTGTAAGCTACTAATACAGAAATTTTAACTGAACGGGGTTCACATGTAGCTTGGTGAAACTGGTTATACCCCACAAGTCTCCCCCGTGGGTTCGTGGAGCTACTTGCACAGTATAAGCCTCACCATCTGCAGCTGTTATACACTATAAGCCATGTGCTTGTGTGGGGGGATTATACACTAAGCTTCACCATCTCAGAAATGAATACTCACCCCTTGTATCGGGGAGACAGAGAAGAGCTTTTAAAACGATAAAAATTTAAAAGGTTGCTAACTCTGGCGAGAAAGTTTTGAACTAAAAACACGCAACAGCAGACTTCTTGCCGGGATCGACCACCGGGGAAAAAAACCCCCAGAAAAAAATAGAGAAATTTCCCCACATTCCTACAGAGACAGTCTCGGGGTAAGGTTTTGGGGTCCTGCAGCAGCGTTTTCCAACCCTGGTGGGTTTGGGGATTTTTTTGATTATAATAACGTAGATCCTGCTCGAACTGTCGTTCCTTACCAGTCTGGCAGCAGCAAGGGTTCAGATCCTGATCGAAACAGTGAGTCTTGTGATCAGTCTGGCAGACTTTGGGGTTTACATCTGTTGGAGACGGTGAATTTGTGGTCAGCAACAATTCGTCAACGATAAATTTTATCAATCGTCGACAAGCGAGACCCATGGCTAAAATATAGTCTGCTTTTTTTGAACTGGTCAAGGTTTTCTAACCTCGCTGGTCAGGTTGACTAGTAAGGGGCAAGGGGGTTTAATGATGGTTTTAAGTTTCAGCAGTGTTGTATGCCAGTATACAGTAACCTATTCAAGTAGCAACCCGACCTCACATTCACCTTTAGTTGAAAAAAACAATCAATGGTACTGTAAGATGCCCCAAAAATAGCCATGCTACAACCACCACTAACCCCAGAACTATCATCACCACTCCACTGTTTTATACCACTTATACTAAAACCAAAAAACCCAAAGCTTCTACGACGCAAATAAGCACAAACCCTTTTTCTATAAGTTTAACGTTTCAATAATAAATTATTTTAGGACTTCTCAAATTTTCTATGAATGAATTTCTATTAAAAAAATTTTTAATTTTTATGAGATGGGACGATAAATTTTAAAACGAAGTTCCCAAGTCTGCAAAGATTGCTTGATATTTTGCCATTCCCCAGATGTGCACTGGAAGATGGTGTACCCTGGCTGGAGCTGGGTGTTGGAAAATGTTGGCAAGGTTGGTGAAGAGTGTGTTGGTGGAGGAGGGAAGGCATGATGGGGAGGTTCGGGTGTGGCGGGAAGGATAGTGGGGAGTTGTGTGTTCCCCCCCTACAGTGAAATAAAAATAAATAAGGGGGGCTTGTGTGTTCCCTTCGTGCTTGAAGGATGGGAAGGGAGATGGGGGTAAAAGACTGTCGTGTGGAAATGTGTGTGTGAGAAGGACAAAATTGCATGATATTGATAAAGATGAAGACATTTATTAAAGAAGACGTTGTTCCTACACCTCAAACACCAACAACTGAAAATCGAAAACTGCCTTGAAAATCTTTCAAATCCAGCCCCGAGTTTATGTTGTTTGGGGATTTAAAATTTTGACAGCTACAATAACAGTAGCACAGACAATATCGGAAGAGAAAATCCAAAATTTTTCAGATGAACAGTCTCACAAGACTTAATTAAGACTGCAATAAATTCTCCTTGAGCCAGCAAACAGGGAAAAACCCACCAGACTGGAGAATACCTTTGATCTTATATTCAAAAAAAATAAGTTCTGGTACGTAACATAATCGTGTCAAAAACAAGTAATTCAGACCACAACCTAAACGAAGTTTAAACCTGCACCGCACTGGTCTTCAGCACAAAATACAACCAGTAATTTGGGGGTGCATTCAGCTAATTCAGTTTCAACAGCAGAACATCAACTGGCGTCACATTTTCTGAAAGTATGAATGTTTGAGAGGTTTTTTGGACACGTACCTTTAAAAAAAAAATATGAGATAAAAATTAAAAAAGAAAAGGCGCTCCCTCTACGGGAGAAGACGGAGAATCACGGGGAATTTTTTAAAAAAGGTTCAGGTTTTTTGAAGAAGGAAAAGAAACACTAGAAAAGGGAATGGAAAACACTGAGATCAACCTGAATGCATCACACTGGGCTCAGGAGATGTAGACACAAAAAAAATCAAAAGGGGGAAATTTCAGAAAAAATAATACCTTGTACGCAAATCCAGGGCATAAACCACATCCATTATGGGGGCCAAATTTAAAAGAGATGGAACCTATACTGACAATAACAAAGAAATGAGTGAAATATTGAGGTCACGTGTCTTCGTTTTAGTCCCCCCTTAATCACTCTAAAGACTGATGATACAAATGAGTTTGTCAGGGGTCAACTTTGATATTACACTGGCAAATGCTCGAAACATCGGGGCATGTGACTTGACCACTTTTTTTCCCTCTCCTTCCCCTCTTCACCTTTCCTATATTTTCTTTGCCTTCTTACTTCTGTCTAGGTGGGTTTTGTCCTATGGAGGTTTTGTCCAGCAAAAAATTTGTCCTCCCCCCGGGGGCCCTTAAGATAAGATTTTTTTTTGGTTTTTAAACCCCCGGGAGGGTTAGCCACCCGGGGAAACCCAATCAGTCCCTCATTGAGAACTGTCTGTCTTTTTTCCCCTTGGGGTCCCCGATCTTGTCCCCCAGGATGCGACCCACACCAGTCGACTAGCCCCGGGGGGACCTATTTGCTGCTAGGTGAACATGACAACAGGTCTAAGGAAACACTACTCTCTGTCCCCGTTCTTATTACCGCTATTATTAACACAATCTATCACTTTTGCAAACAAATTTTACTATTCCTATTACTACTACTACAAAAATCCTGTTCCCCCCCCTTTTCCGTATATATTAGCTTCCTTCCCTTTGCGTGTCACTAGTTAATGGTCCATTTTTTGGCCGAGACGTTGTCTTTTTTTTTTCCCGGTGGGGTTATTTGTGTATTGTTCCAGTTACTTTGGTTTTTTTCCAGTTACAGTATTGTGTATTTTCCCCGGCCCAGGTATTGTGTATTGTTCCAATTACAGTATTGTGTCTTTTTTTTTTCTTGACTATAATTGTGCCCGTGTTGCACAAAGGTGTTCTCACGGTCCCAAAAGCCGCATGCGTATCTGTTTTTTTTATTTATGGTCACCTGATGAAACTTGGCCCGGGGGCCATCCATCAAAGTGAGCAACAGACAAGTGCATGAAGCTCACTTCTTATCCACAACACAATCCCACAAAATAAATCAATAACTTCAGAACTTCTAAAAAACTTAGTCAATATAGTGTTGCCCATGTTAACATGTGGTACGTACTTCCTGCAACCTGCCCCATCTCACCCCTCACACGCCAACATCTCACCCCCCACGCCCCATCTCACCCCCCTCACACGCCCCATCTCACCCTCATCCCGCCCCCATCTCACCCTCATCACACGCCCCATCTCACCCTCATCCCCGCCCCCCCTCACCCCCCTCCCCCCGCCCCATCTCACCCTCATCACACGCCCCATCTCACCCTCATCACACGCCCCCCTCTCACCTCATCACACACCACCATCTCACCCTCATCACACGCCCCATCTCACCCTCATCACACGCCCCCCCTCACCCTCATCACACGCCCCCATCTCACCCTCATCCCCCCGCCCCATCTCACCCCCCTCACACGCCCCATCTCACCCTCATCACACGCCCCATCTCACCCTCATCACACGCCCCATCTCACCCTCATCCCCCCGCCCCATCTCACCCCATCACACGCCACCATCTCACCCCCCTCACACACCACCATCTCACCCCCCCTCCACGCCCCATCTCACCCTCATCACACGCCCCATCTCACCTCATCCACGCCCCCATCTCACCCTTTTTTCCCGCCCCCCCTCACCCCCCCTCACACCCCCCACCCTCAAAACACGCCCCATCTCACCCCCCTCCCGCCCCATCTCACCCTTACCACGCCCCATCTCACCCTTCACGCCACCATCTCCCCCCCCATCCCCACCACCATCTCACCCTCATCCCCGCCCCCCCTCACCCTCATCACACGCCCCATCTCACCCTCATCACACGCCCCATCTCACCCTCATCCCCCCCATCCATCACCCCCCCCTCACCCTCATCACACGCCCCCATCTCACCCCCCTCCCCCTGCCCCATCTCACCCTCATCACATGCCCCATCTCCCCCCCCATCACACGCCCCCATTTCACCCCCCTCCACGCCCCATCTCCCCCCCATCCCGCCCCCATCTCACCCCCCTCACACGCCCCCATCTCACCCCTCATCACACGCCCCATCTCACCCTCACACCCCCCCATCCACCCCCCTCACACGCCCCCCCCCCCTCATCCCCCCCCCTCTCACCCTCATCCCACGCCCCCATCTCACCCTCATCCCGCCCCATCTCACCCTCATCACACGCCCCCATCTCAATTTCATCACCGCCCCCATCTCACCCTCATCACACGCCCCCCCCTCACCCTCATCCCGCCCCCCCCTCACCCTCATCACACGCCCCCATCTCACCCTCATCACACGCCCCATCTCACCCCCCCTCACACGCCCCCTTTTCCCCCCCCCATCACACGCCCCCCTCTCACTCTCATCACACGCCCCCATCTCACCCTCATCACACGCCACCATCTCACCCTCATCACACGCCACCATCTCACCCCCCTCCCCGCCACCATCTCACCCCCCCTCCCCGCCACCATCTCACTCTCATCACACGCCACCATCACACCCCCCTCACACGCCACCATCTCACCCCCCTCACACGCCACCATCTCACCCTCATCCCCACCACCATTTACCCTCATCACACGCCACCATCTCCCCCCTCATCACACGCCACCATCTCACTCTCATCACCGCCACCATCTCACCCTCATCACACCCCCCCTCTCACCCTCATCACACGCCACCATCTCACCCTCATCACACGCCACCATCTCCCTCAACACGCCACCATCTCACCCCTCATCACACGCCACCATCACACCCTCATCCCCCCCCATCACACCCTCATAAAGCCACCTTTTACCCTCATCACACGCCACCATCACACCCTCATCCCGCCCCCATCACACCCTCATCACACGCCACCATCTCACCCTCATCACACGCCACCATCACACCCTCTCCCCCCACCTCCTTCACACTTTTTAAAACATTTTTTAATTTGGGGAGTAAGAAAAAGACAATAGTGGTGAAATGTTTTTTAATAAATGTCCTGAACTCACGTTAAGTTTTTTCCCCATCTTATCAGTTTTAAAAGCATTTACAACCATCTTGTCATTGTTAACACAGCATTTACAACAATCTTGTCAGTGTTAACATAGCTTTTTCAACCATCTTGTCAGTGTTAACACAGCATTTAACAATCTTGTCAGTGTTAACACAGCATTTACAACAATCTTGTCAGTGTTAACACAGCATTTACAACCATCTTTAGTAAAACAGCTTTTTTCAACCATCTTGTCGGGGTTAACACAGCTTTTTTCAACAATCTTGTCATGTTAACACAGCATTTACAACAATCTTGTCAGTGTTAAAACAGCTTTTCCCAACCTCTTGTTAGTGTTAACACAGCATTTACAACCATCTTGTCAGTAAAACAGCTTTTAAAAACCTCTTGTCAGTGTTAACACAGCATTTACAACAATTTTTCAGTGTTAACACAGCTTTTTTCAACCATCTTGTCAGTAAAACAGCTTTTTTCAAAAATCTTGTCATTGTTAACACAGCTTTTTTCAACCATCTTGTCAGTGTTAACACAGCATTTACAACCATCTTGTCATTGTTAACGGGGGATTTACAACCATCTTGTCAGTTTTTAAATAGCATTTACAACCATCTTGTCAGTATTAACACAGCATTTACAACCATCTTGTCAGTGTTAAAATAGCATTAATAAAATACAAAACTGAGTTAATTATGCTGCAGGAAAACTACCCTATAAAATTAAGGTTTTAAAAATTTTTCCCAAAAACTTCCCCTTAAAAATTTTTCCTTTTAACCGGTTCTTTTAAAAAACCCCGGAAAGGCCTTTTTCACCTAAATTTTTGGGTCCCCCCTTTTATTTTTTGACTTTAAAATTTTTTCCGGGGCCTTTTTTGATTTTTGAATTAATTTTCTTAACAAACCAAACAAAAAAAAGGTTTTTTTTTTGCACGACTCATTCCTTTGCTTTAAAAAAGGGTAAAAAAATTGGGGGAATAAGAAAAAAGGAAAAAGAAAAGATTGAAGATTGTACAATTAAAAAAATTTACATGAATACAACGAGTTGCTCATCTTGCCTTACATTTTGTGTTATCCCCAACCCCAAATTTTTGTTTATATGGTTTTTTTGGGTTCGCGTGTTAGCCCACCACTTGTGGCTTCTACGTTTGGGGGCCCCCAACTTGTATCCTCTTTCTCGCAGCTTCCTGCGACATCCACCACTGTAGCGTCCAGGAAAAAAAGTGTTTTATAAAAAAAGCGTGAGCGTGATGTTGCCTCCTCTCCCCCATCGTTAACTTACGTGGCCATTGTTCACTACCAGCCATAGTTTTTCCCAACCCCCTCCCCCCCCGTTAACCGTGGTACGTGGCCATTGTCCGTACCAGCCACAGTTTTTCCCACCCCCCCTCCCTGCTTCCCTATCTCTTCCCTAACCCTCTACATCTTTTTTATCCTTCATGGAGACCAGCCTAAGAGATGGCAATTCGCACGTAATTGGGGAAATGACATTACCGACACTTCTGAAGCTCTGGTAAGTACCGAACCCACGGTAGAGGAAGGTAAGTTTTCTGGGGCTGGAATGGGGGGTATAGATGGCAGACCAGGAAAATTCATGACTGGTGTTGGAAGCAATCATTATATCTCCCCCAGTGTTGGAGGAAATGCTGAAAAGCATAGAAAAGGAATCTCCGTCTTATATAGCTTTTTTTCCTCAGTGAGGAGTAGGTAATGAATGGTTGTCTAGGACAAATGGTATCAAGTGCTGGCAAGTAAACTGCACCCCTGATTTTTTCGGCGGGGAAATACGTGTACGCCAGTTTTAAGGGGCATCTATTTGGGAAGAGGAACACCATTATCTAGCTCAGTGGAGGGGAAAAGGGAAAAAGTAAAAAGAAATAGACGAATGTGTGTGCGTGGAAGAAGACAGGAGCTGGAGCAAAAACCAAAAAACACTGTTTTTTAATAATAACATAAAAATGGAAAGACGAAAATAAAAAGGAAAAAAGTTAAAAAATGACTTTTTATAGCACACATATAACTAGAAATAAAAACGAATTAAAACGACGATGCGAGAAATATCTCGATATTACTGCAATAACTGAGACATGGTTTATTTTGAAGGGTCGGGACATGCCTGCAGAATGTCACATTGCGGGGGAAAACATTATTCCACAACAGGAAGGGTGGTGGGGGAACCCCCCTTTTTTCAGGGAAAACTTGATTTGCTGCATAAAACGCAAAAAGATCCCCCGGGCACCGGTGACTGATTTTTGGTCGCAGTTCCCTGGTCCTCAGTCGGGGGAAAGGAACCACCAGTAACTGCTTTTTTAAACCAGGGTTAGATCCCATTATTCTTTCTACTTATAGTGACATTCAATCAGATTATCATCACAAAATCCTTGCACTATATGTGTCAGATTAAATCAAACCGCCCCGATGGGATCACTATCCCTTGGGGAAGAATGGCAATTTTTTAGCCTGGGACTATACCTGTTTTCCCCCCCTGGCTGACACCTACATCCATCACAGTTTGGGGCAACAGGGGGGCCCCCGGAAGCACAGGGACGAGTACAAGATCACTAACAAGAGACATAAGCCATCAGTAAAAATTTTCCCGGGGACAAACCCCCGGATCATGGGAAAAAAAAACCGGGGCCACAGAACGGGGTTTCCCGGGGACTCATTAACACCACCAGGGATCAAAAGGCGGCTACGATCATGTTCCAGCGCCTCAGCGTGGCCTTTAAAAGGGGGAAATGTTTGCTGCATACTTGGCTTGCATCCAGTTCCCCGAGGAGCTGGAAAAGATTCAAAATTTTTGGTGTATTGTACCAATGTATCCATGTTGTTTTTTTATATATATATATATATATATATATATATATATATATATATATATATATATATATATATATATATATATATATATATATATATTTTTGTCGTGCCGATTAGGTAAAACTGGTCAATTAGCAAGAACTCATCTAAAATTAGGTTCTTTCAAATTTTTTTCTCTTATACGTTTAAAGATTTTTTTTTTTTCATTTATGTTAATGCAAGAATTTATAATTTTGTACCAAGAGAAACTTTGAAAACCTACCTAACCTTATTACAACAAGCGCAATTTAATTTAGCCCAACCCCCAACCCCAAATATATTTTAGATACGTTAACATTAATTTAATAATAAACAAACACAATGAAATATATTTTTTTCGTTATGTTCAGAATGATTTTGGGGAAATTATTGCATACACAAATTTTCACTTGTCTTATATGGCAAGTTGAGCGTTGCTATTTAAGCCAAAATCGAAAATTTTAAACCCCAATCGGCACGACATATATATATATATATATATATATATATATATATATATATATATATATATATATATATATATATATATATATATATACATATATAACACCCCGGCATCAAACTATAACCCCCCTTTAAAACGGCTAGACCGGTCGACTGGCGAAAGGGGTTTGTTTTTATTCAAAGTGTGTAGGTTCGAATCCTGCTGTGGACTGAGAGATAATGTTTATAAATAATTTCGATGTTTGTGGTGATAGTTTCGGGGGTGATGGTGTCAGGAAAATCTTAAAAATTTTGTGTCCATGTAGTTGAAATTTGTATAAGTTTCCTAAAAAAAAAGTTGCGGTGTTACCTAGCAGCAGCAGCAGCAAACAGCAGCAGCAGCGGAGGGCAGCGGCAGCAGCAGCAGCAGCGGCAGCAGCGGGGGCAGCAGCGGGGGCAGCAGCAGCAGCAGCAGCGGTGTGACAAGTGCAAGGCAGGTGTCATATAAAGAAATATATAGATGATGGCAGAAGCATCCAGAAACTGCAGCTGAAGTACCAACACTGTGTCAAGAGTACACTACCAGGTAGGCAAAAAAGGTACTAGTGACTGACAAACAAGAACACAGATAGAGAGAGAGGTGGGAAAAGGGGGGGGGTCTTGACAGTAATGGACAAGGAGACACATTATATAAAATTTGCATAAAGTTTTCAATTTTTTTCCCTCTTGGGCGTAATAATATTTTTAAAAGTTATTATTAAGTGTGTTTTGCAGTTAAAAGTCTCTACATAAACTTAAGTTTTCAAATTCATTCTCAAGACTTAGGGGTTGGGGTTTTGTCTTAACTCAGACTTAACCACAAGGTTTTTTTACCTGGTTATTATTTCTCTAGTTACGTTCCCACCCCCATCACTTATGTTCCCCCCCCTCTGCATAGCACAGCACCCTCCTGCATGGGGTCAGGAGGGGTTTTCCCTACATGAGATGAGGACCCCCCTTCCCTTTATGGGGTCAGGACCCCCCTTTCCCGAGGGGGGGAGGGGCCCCCTTTCCCCTTTTATGGGGTGGGGCCCCCCTTCCCTTCATGGGGTCGGGGCCCCTCCCCCCCCACGGGGCAGCCCCCCCGATTCCTTACTCTTCCAAGTCTGTGCTCAATGGGGGGGATATAGGGATGCCCCCCTTTTGCCCCGTGCATTTACAAGGGAAAAGTGAAAAATGGTGGGGGAGGGGGGGAGGGGGGGATGGGGGGGGATTTTAGATGAAACTGAAAAAAGAAGATTTTGAAAAAACACGGGGAAAAAGGGGAAGGAAAGGAAAGAAAAAAAGGGGGAAAAAAAAAAGGGGGAAGGAAAGGGAAATTTTTTTCGGGGAAAGGAAAATTTGGGGGGGAAAGGGAGGAAAAAAGGGGAAAAAAGAGAAAAAACAAAAAAGGAAACCAGGAAAAAAAAAAAAATTTTCATCTTAGCGGACCATCCCCCCCGTATAACAGTGACTATTGTAACTTCCTATCATAACACCAAGGCTAGACAGCCACCACTGTCACCCCCCTGTCAAGACTAACACCAAAAAGGTAGACAGCCACCACTGTCACCCCCCCTGTCAAGACTAACACCAAGGCTAGACAGCCACCACTGTCACCCCTGTGTCAAGACTAAACCCCAAAGGTAGACAGTCACCACTGTCATCCCTGTGTCCCCAAACTAACACCAAGGCTAGACAGCTACCACTGTCATCCATGTGTCCCCAAACTAACACCAAGACTGACAGCCACCACTGTCACCCATGTGTCAAGACTAACACCAAGGCTAGACAGCCACCACTGTCACCCCTGTGTCAAGACTAACACCAAGACTAGACAGCCACCACTGTCACCCCTTTTCAAAAATAACACCAAGACTAGACAAACCACTGTCACCCCTGTGTCAAGACTAACACCAAGGCTAGACAGCCACCACTGCCCCCCCCGTGCCCCAAACTAACACCAAGGCTAGACAGCCACCACTGTCCCCCCCTGTGTCAAAAAATAACACCAAGGCTAGACAGCCACCACTGTCACCCCTGTGTCAAGACTAACACCAAGGCTAGACAGTCACCACTGTCCCCCCCGTGTCAAGACTAACACCAAGGCTAGACAGCCACCACTGTCATCCCTGTGCCCCAAACTAACACCAAGGCTAGACAGCCACCACTGTCACCCCTGTGTCAAGACTAACACCAAGGCTAGACAGCCACCACTGTCATCCCTGTGTCAAGACTAACCCCGGTCAGCCACCACTCCCCCCCCCTTTTGTCCCCAAGTTAACACCAAGGTTAGACAGCCACCACTGTCACCCCTGTGTCAAGACTAACCCAAAAAGGCCCCAGACAGCCACCACTGCACCCTTTTCAAGACTAACACCAAGGCGGGGCAGCCACCACTGTCATCCCTGTGTCAAGACTAACACCAAGGCTAGACAGCCACCACTGTCCCCCCTTTTTAAAGACTAACACCAAGGCTAGACAGCCCCCTTCACCCCTGTGTCAAGACAAACCCCCCAAGGGGGGACAGCCACCACTGCCCCCCCTGTGTCAAGACTAACACCAAGGCTAGACAGCCACCACTGTCCCCCCTGTGTAAGACTAACACCAAGGCTAGACAGCCACCACTGTCACCCTTTCAAGACTAACACCGGCCAGACAGCCACCACTGTCACCCCTGTGTCAAGACTAACACCAAGGCTAGACAGCCACCACTGTCACCCCTGTGTCAAGACTAACACCAAGGTTTAGACAGCCACCACTGTCACCCCTGTGTCAAATTAACACCAAGGCTAGACAGCCACCACTGCCCCCTTGCCCAAGACTAACCCCAAAAGGCAGACAGCCACCACTGTCATCCCTGTGTAAGACTAACCCCAAAAGGCTGGGCAGCCACCACTGTCACCCCTGTGTCAAGACTAACACCAAGGCTAGACAGCCACCACTGTCACCCTGTGTCAAGACTAACACCAAGGCTAGACAGCCACCACTGTCATCCCTGTGTCAAGACTGTTTGTTATTTTCCCTTATTTATCATCAAGGTTCTACATTACTAGCATAGAATATTTACTTAAAAGGTCTTAGGGTAAAAGGAGGAGCTATTAGACTAAAAGATACTTACTCAGGTTTAGCTGCTGCATCTGAAAACTTAATCCTTTCACATTCCTCTTAAAGGTTATTTAAACCAACATTATAAAAATAGAGCTATATTAAGAAGTATATACATATAATATACAGGTCTTCACTCCTAAACATATAATCAGCCTTTCCCAAAGCACATGGTCGGCCACCTTCAACTCTCTCTTTCTCAACATTTCTTAACCTCCAGTGTCTTGATACACTGAAGATCACAGAATGTCATGGTGACATCGATTTACAACTCTCCCCATTACCTTTTGGGCCTCATTCAGCCCTGAAGCCGAGTTAAAAATCAGCACCTCAACACCAGCTCACTCCACCCGCCATTGTTCTCCAGCCAGGGCATTGTGGGAAAACAACATCTCTCTAAGCTCCTCCCCCAAAACAAGAACACATCACTTTGCAAATCCTCTCAACTAACACCAAGGCTAGACAGTCACCACTGTCATCCCTGTGTCAAGACTAACACCAAGGCTAGACAGCCACCACTGTCACCCTGTGTCAAGACTAACACCAAGGCTAGACAGTCACCACTGTCATCCCTGTGTCAAGACTAACACCGGCTAGACAGTCACCACTGTCATCCCAAGAAAATTATAGATATGGTAGAGCCTGGGCCTATCTTTAAACCCCACCAAATGTGAAATAGTTTCCACCAATCCACAGATGATCCAGAGCATTAGGGCTGTTTTACCAGGGGCACAGGCCACTGATCCAGCCAACAGCACTCTCCTTGGTGCTCCTCTTGGGCCCAATGCCATCGATCTGGTCCTGGAAAAAAAATCTCAGACCTCAGGACGATGGAAGGTAGGATGAAAGACATCGATACACATGATGCCTTCTACCTACTCATAGGTGCCTGTCAATCCCAAACTTACATACTTCCTGAGATGCTCCCCAGCCTTCAGCAGTCCGAAACTCAAGGAATATGACTCTTCCCTCAAGACCATGCTAGAGAGTGTATTGAATATTTCCCTCGAAGATGGACAGTGGTTGCAAGCCTCACTTCCAATCAGGCTTGGGGGGCTGGGAGTACGCAAATCCTCCCAGATTGCCCTACCAGCTTTATTATCCTCTTCCATAGCATCAAATGAGCTAATAAAACAAATTCTTCCAGACAACCTCAGTGATTCAGCAGGAATACAGGACCCTAGCTACACCAGTGCCATCACTGAATGGGAGACTCTTGCTGCTCCAACACCAACACCTAGTGAAGAACTTGCCTACAAACAGTCAAGCTGGGACGGCCCCATCACTGAAAAGATACTTGCCAATATGCTTAGGGCTGTAACATCAGACAGGAGACTGCCCATCTCCTAGCTGTGAGTGCACATCACTCCAGGGACTTCCTGCAAACAGTTCCCATTTCGGCCATGGGAACACGCCTCGGCCCTAAGACCCTTCGTATTGCAGTGGCTCTGCGTCTTGCTGCCCCTATTCACACGGAATATACGTGTATTTGCAGCGATGCGCAAGCCGACCAATATGGTCTACATGGTCTTAACTGTTCTAAAACCAAGGGTTGGCATGCAAGACACAATGAGGTCAACGACATCATAAAGAGAACCCTCGCTACAGCTGGATGCCCAGCCGAGAGAAGCCTCGATCACTAGCAGCCAACAATGCCCACAACCCAGCAACCCGCCCCGACGGGATCACCATCTATCCCTGGAAGAATGGCAAGCTCTTAGCATGGGATTATACCTGGTGTCGACCTGGCTGACACCTACATCCATCACAGTGTCGGGCGACAGGGAGGCTGCTGACCACAGGGAGGAGTACAAGATCGGCAAGTACAGGGACATAAGCCAACAGTATCAATTTGTCCCAGTGGGATCAGAGACCTTGAGGCGTGGGAAAA
>WNWK01016553.1:20000-22500 GCA_009830355.1 Cherax destructor
ATGGATGACAGTGGTGACTGTCTAGCCTTGGTGTTAGTCTTGACACAGGGATGACAGTGGTGACTGACTAGCCTTGGTGTTAGTCTTGATACAGGGGTAACAGTGGTGGCTGTCTAGCCTTGGTGTTACTTGACACAGAGATGACAGTGGTGGCTGCCCTAGCCTTGGTGTTAGTCTTGACACAGGGGTGACAGTGGTGGCTGTCTAGCCTTGGTGTTAGTCTTGACACAGGGGTGACAGTGGTGGCTGTCTAGCCTTGGTGTTAGTCTTGACACAGGGGTAACAGTGGTGGCTGTCTAGCCGTTGTTGTTCTGACACCTGAACAATGTTAGGGCAACGTCCAGTGTTGTTGTTCTGACACCTGAACAATGTTTAGGTAACGTCCAGTGTTATTGTTCTGACGCCTGAACAATGTTAAGGTAACGTCTAGTGTTATTGTTCTGACACCTGAACAATGTTAAGGTAACGTCCAGTGTTGTTGTTCTGACACCTGAACAATGTTTAGGTAACGTCCAGTGTTATTGTTCTGACGCCTGAACAATGTTAAGGTAACGTCTAGTGTTATTGTTCTGACACATGAACAATGTTAAGGTAACGTCAGTGTTGTTGTTCTGACACTTGAACAATGTTAAGGTAACGTCCAGTGTTGTTGTTCTGACACTTGAACAATGTTAAGGTAACGTCCAGTGTTGTTGTTCTGACACTTGAACAATGTTAAGGTAACGTCCAGTGTTGTTGTTCTGACACTTGAACAATGTTAAGGTAACGCCCAGTGTTGTTGTTCTGACACTTGAACAATGTTAGGTAACGTCCAGTGTTGTTGTTTTTGACACTTGAACAATGTTAAGGTAACGTCCAGTGTTGTTGTTCTGACACTTGAACAATGTTAAGGTAACGTCCAGTGTTGTTGTTCTGACACTTGAACAAGGTTAAGGTAACGTCCAGTGTTTCAAAGACCCAGTTTTCGTATTTATTTTTTAATCATATTTGTCGTATTGATTGCTGTTTAAGTGGTCCAAGATGGTATTGGTGTGTGTGGTATAGCAGCACTAGGTCTCACGGGACATTAAATGGTCCAGGGCCATATTGGTAGTGCTGAGGAATTCACTGCTTTTGGTGCCATTACAGCCTCGTCTCACTCGACTGTGAGGATCGATACGAAGCAATTAACTGTGACGAGATTTAAGGCTTCCTTTAATTGGATGATCCAACAAGCTATCCCATATGTCGCTGTGAAGAGATTCTTCCTCACTGTGGGAACATTTACCTCACTGTGAGGAACATTTCCTCACTGTGAGAGACATTTTCCTCATTGTAAAAGAACCTTCACGTTACTGCGGGACTTTCTTATCAGCAGAGATTTCCCTCATATCTTTCCACTCGAATAATAAAAGTATTGACCTGAGTAATGCAAGTATTGACCTGAGTAATGCAAGTATTGATCAGATTATTGCAAGTATTGATCAGAGTATTGCCAGTATTGATCAGAGTAATGCAAGTATTGATCAGAGTATTGTAAGTATTGATCAGAGTAATGCAAGTATTGATCAGAGTATTGCAAGTATTGATCAGATTATTGCAAGTATTGATCAGAGTATTGCAAGTATTGATCAGAGTATTGCCAGTATTGATCAGAGTAATGCAAGTATTGATCATAGTATTGTAAGTATTGATCAGAGTAATGCAAGTATTGATCAGAGTAATGCAAGTATTGATCAGATTATTGTAAGTATTGATCAGAGTAATGCAAGTATTGATCAGCGTATTGCATGTATTGACAGGAGTAATGCAAGTATTGATCAGAGTATTGTAAGTATTGATCAGAGTAATGCAAGTATTGATCAGAGTATTGCAAGTATTGATCAGAGTAATGCAAGTATTGATCAGAGTAATGCAAGTATTGATCAGAGTAATGCAAGTATTGATCAGAGTAATGCAAGTATTGATCAGAGTATTGCAAGTATTGATCAGAGTATTGCAAGTATTGATCAGAGTATTGCAAGTATTGATCAGAGTATTGCCAGTATTGATCAGAGTAATGCAAGTATTGATCAGAGTATTGTAAGTATTGATCAGAGTAATGCAAGTATTGATCAGAGTAATGCAAGTATTGATCAGAGTATTGTAAGTATTGATCAGAGTAATGCAAGTATTGATCAGAGTATTGCATGTATTGACAGGAGTAATGCAAGTATTGATCAGAGTATTGTAAGTATTGATCAGAGTAATGCAAGTATGATCAGAGTATTGCAAGTATTGATCAGATTAATGCAAGTATTGATCAGATAATGCAAGTATTGATCAGAGTATTGCAAGTATTGACAGGAGTAATGCAAGTATTGATCAGAGTATTGCAAGTATTGATCAGAGTATTGCAAGTATTGACAGGAGTAATGCAAGTATTGATCAGAGTAATGCAAGTATTGATCAGAGTATTGCAAGTATTGACAGGAGTAATGCAAATATTGATCGGATTATTGCAAGTATTTATCAGAGTATT
>WNWK01016553.1:30000-44616 GCA_009830355.1 Cherax destructor
TCATCTGTTGAAACACACAGATAGCCTCACCCGTTGAAACACTCAAGATAGCCTCATCTATTGAAACACTCAAGATAGCCTCATCTGTTGAAACACTCAGATAGCCTCATCTGTTGAAACACTCAGATAACTTCATCTGTTGGAAACACTCAGGGTAGCCTCATCTGTTGAAACACTCATGATAGCCTCATCTGTTGAAACACTCAGATAGCCTCATCTGTTGAAACACTAAGATAGCCTCATCTGTTGAAACACCGTAGCCTCATCTGTTGAAACACTCAAATAGCCTCATCTGTTTTAAACACCAAGATAGCCCCCATCTGTTGAAACACTCAGATAGCCTCATCTGTTGAAACACTCAGATAGCCTATCTGTTGAAACACTCAGATAGCCTCATCTGTTGAAACACTCAGATAGCCTCATCTGTTGAAACACCCCGGGTAGCCTCATCTGTTGAAACACTCAGATAGCCTCATCTGTTGAAACACTCAAGATAGTCTCATCTGTTGAAATACTCAGATAGCCTCATCTGTTGAAACACCCAAGATAGCCTCATCTGTTGAAACACTCAGATAGCCTCATCTGTTGAAACACTCAGATAGCCTCATCTGTTGAAACACTCAAGATACCTCATCTTTGAAACACTCAAGATAGCCTCATCTGTTGAAACACTCAGATAGCCTCATCTGTTGAAACACCAGATAGCCTCTCTTTGAAACACTCAAGATAGCCTCATCTGTTGAAACACTCAAGATAGCCTCATCTGTTGAAACACTCAAGATAGCCTCATCTGTTGAAACACTCAAGATAGCCTCATCTGTTGAAACACTCAAGATAGCCTCATCTGTTGAAACACTCAGATAGCTCATCTGTTGAAACCTCAAGATAGCCTCATCTGTTGAAACACTCAAGATAGCCTCATCTGTTTGAAACCTCAAGATAGCCTCATCTGTTGAAACACTAAAAGATAGCCTCATCTGTTGGAAACACTCGATAGCCTCACCCTGTTGAAACACTCAAGATAGCCTCATCTGTTGAAACACTCAGATAGCCTCATCTGTTGAAACACTCAAGATGGCCTCATCTGTTGAAACACTCAGATAGCCCTTATCTGTTGAAACACTGAGATAGCCTCATCTGTTGAAACACTCAAGTTAGCCTCACCTGTTGAAACACTCAAGATATCCTCATCTAATTCCACTCTATCAGAGTTTAGGTGAATTTCCGATAAACGCCATCGTGGAGAGGTAAATGTCAGTCAGCTGTTTCTTTCAATGTTTCTTTTTTGCTAAGTCTTTCACTTGTATTCAATTTTCAACACTTTAGTCGAAAATTTTACGGACGGTGGGGTTTTTTAACGTTAATCCTAAACGTCTATTCTCTGAGGGGAAAAATTTTTAAACTCTGACTTGATTGAGAATTTTTTGTATACTTCATAACCTAGTATAGTTGAGACTAACACGGCTTTACTAATACCAATACCGATGACGTAGACCTACGTATTACATACCGTTTAACAGATACACAAGACACCTTAAGATCTATGATGCTTGATACTAGATACCCTTAGAAAATGCCAGACACTCATCCTTTTGGCAAGAGCCAGCCACTCGCTGTGGCCAGCCACTCGCTGTGGCCAGCCACCCTGTGGTCAGTCACTGTTTTGGCCAGCCACTCGCTGTGGTCAGTCACTCGCTGTGGCCAGCCTCGCCGTGTTGCTGGTTTGCCCATTACGTAAATCATCTTCCACCGTGGCCCCAAACCCGCAGCTTCTCATATTAAAGTTGTGACCCTTATGGAGCACTCAGAACGTCCTTACACACCTGCACCCTGTCAGACACTCAGAACTCCTTTCACACCCTGCCCCTGTGCAGAGACTCAAAAACGTCCTTTACACAAACCCCGCACCATGTGCAGACCTAAAAACGTCCTTACACACCCCACCCTGTGCAGACCCCAGAACGTCCTTTAAAACACCCTGCACCCTGTGCAGACACTCAGAACGTCCTTTAAAACCCTGCACCCTGTGCAGACCTCAGAACGTCCTTTCACACCCTGCACCCTGTGCAGACACTCAGAAAGTCCTTAAAACACCCTGCACCCTGTGCAGACCTCAGAACGTCCTTTACACACCCTACACCCTGTGGCACTCAGAACGTCCACACCCCTGCACCTTTGCAGACACCAGAACGTCCTTACACACCCTGCACCCTGTGCAGATACTCAGAAAAATCCTTTACACACCCCCGCACCCTGTGCAGACCTCAGAACGTCCACACACCCCCGCACCCTGTGCAGACACTCAGAACGTCCTTTTCACACCTTGCACCCTGTACAGACACTCAGAACGTCCTTTACACACCCTGCACCGTGTAGACACTCAGAACGTTCTTTACACACCCTGCACCCTATGTAGACACTCAGAACGTTCTTTACACAACCTGCACCCTGTGTAGACACTCAGAACGTTCTTTACACACCCTGCACCCTGTGTAGCACTGGGGGCTTCTTTTTCACACCCTGCACCCTGTGTAGACACTCAGAACTTTCTTTACACACCCTGCACCCTGTATAGACACTCAGAACGTTCTTTACACACCCTGCACCCTGTGTAGACACTCAGAACGTTCTTTACACACCCTGCACCCTGTGTAGACACTAAGAACGTTCTTTACACACCCTGCACCTTGTGTAGACACTCAGAACGTTCTTTACACACCCTGCACCTTGTGTAGACACTCAGGACGTTCTATATTTACACACACTGCACCTTGTGTATACACTCAGCACGTCCTATATTCACACACATTGCACCTTGTGTAGACACTCAGGACGTTCTATATTCACACACCCTGCACCTTGTGTAGACACTCAGCACGTCCTATATTCACACACCCTGCACCTTGTGTAGACACTCAGCACGTCCTATATTCACACACACTGCACCTTGTGTAGACACTCAGCACGTCCTATATTCACACACCCTGCACCTTGTGTAGACACTCAGCACGTCCTATATTCACACACCCTGCACCTTGTGTAGACACTCAGCACGTTCTATATTCACACACACTGCACCTTGTGTAGACACTCAGCACGTCCTATATTCACCACACTGCACCTTGTGTGCACTCAGCACGTCCCACACACACTGCTCCTTGTGTGACACCAGCACGTCCTATATTCACACACACTGCCCTTTGTAGACACTCCCGCACGTCCTATATTCACACACACTGCTCCTTGAGACACTCAGCACGTCCTATTTCACACACACTGCTCCTTGTGTAGACACTCAGCCCTCCTATATTCACACACACTGCTTCTTGTGTAGACACTCAGCCGTCCTATATTCACACACCCTGCACCTTGTGTGACACTCCCGCACGTCCTATTTCACACACACTGCCCCTTGTGTAGACACTCAGAGAACGTCCTTACACACCCTGCACCCTGTGCAGACACTCAGAACGTCCTTTACACACCCTGCATACAGTGCAGACACTCAGAACGTCCTTTACACACCCTGCACCCTGTGCAGACACTCATAACGTCCTTTACACACCCTGCACACTGTGCAGACACTCAGAACGTCCTTACACACCCTGCACCCTGTGCAGACCTCAAACGTCCTTTACAACCTTGCACCCTGTGGAGACACTAGAACGTCCTTACACACCCCACCCTGTGCAGACACTCAGAACGTCCTTTACACACCCTGCACCCTTGGCACCAGAACGTCCTTTACACACCCTGCACCCGTAGACACTCAGAACGTCCTTTAAACCCTACACCCTGTGCAGACACTCAAACGTCCAAAACACCCTGCACCCTGTGAGAACCAGAACGTCCTTAAAACCCCTGCACCCTGTGCAGATATTCAGAACGTCCTTTACACACCCCTGCACCCTGTGCAGACACTCAGAACGTCCTTTAACACCCTGCACCCCTGTGCAGACCTCAGAACGTCCTTTACACAAACCTTTTCACCCTGTACAGACACTCAGAACGTCCTTTACAACCCTGCACCGTGTAGACACTCAGAACGTTCTTTCACACCCTGCCCCCCTATGTAGACACCCCCAGAACGTTCTTTACACAACCTGCACCCTGTGTAGACACTCAGAACGTTCTTTACACCCCTGCACCCTGTGTAGACACTCAGAACGTTCTTTAAAACCCTGCACCCTGTGTAGACACTGAACTTTCTTTACACCCCTGTACCCTGTATAAGAACCTCAGAACGTTCTTTACACACCCTGCACCCTGTGTAGACACTCAGAACGTTCTTTACACACCCTGCACCCTGTGTAGACACTCTGAACGTTTTTTACACACCCTGCACCTTGTGTAGACACTCAGGACGTTCTATATTTACACACACTGCATTTTAACCTCAGCACGTCCTATATTCCCCACAGATTCCCTTTGTAGACACTCAGGACTTCTATATTCACACACCCCGCACCTTGTGCAGACACTCAACACGTCCTATATTCACACACCCTGCACCTTGTGTAGACACTCAGCCGTCCTATATTCACACACACTTCACCTTGTGTAGACACTCAGCACGTCCTATATTCACACACCCTGCACCTTGTGTAGACACTCAGCACGTCCTATATTCACACACCCTGCACCTTTGTAGACACTCAGCACGTTCCCCTATTCACACACTGCACCTTGTGTAGACACTCAGCACGTCCTATATTCACACACACTGCACCTTGTGTAGACCCTCAGCACGTCCTATATTCACACACACTGCTCCTTGTGTAGACACTCAGCACGACCTATATTCACACACACTGCTCCTTGTGTAGACACTCAGCCGTCCTATACCACACTGCTCCTTGTGTAGACACTCAGCACGTCCTATATTCACACACACTGCTCCTTGTGTAGACACTCAGCACGTCCTATATTCACACACACTGCTTCTTGTGTAGACACTCAGCACGTCCTATATTCACCACCCCGCACCTTTTGAGACACTCAGCACGTCCTATTTCACACACTGCACCTTGTGTAGACACTCAATTTCGTCCTTTCACATCCTGCACCCTGTGCAGACACTAAACGTCCTTTACACACTTTTTCACCCTGTGCAGACCTCAGAACGTCCTTAAACCCTGCACCCTGTGCAGACCTCAGAACGTCCTTTAACCCGCACCCTGTGCAGACACTCAGAAGTCCTTTCCCCCCTGCACCCTGTGGAGACACTCAGAACGTCCTTACACACCCTGCACCCTGTGGAGACACTCAGAACGTCCTTTACAACCCCACCCTGTGCAGACCTCAGAACGTCCCACCCCGCACCCTGTGCAGACACTCAAAACGTCCTTTCACACCCCACCCTGTGCAGATACTCAGAACGTCCTTTTAACCCTGCACCTTTGCAAACCTCAGAACGTCCTTTAAAACCCTGCACCCTGTGCAGACACTCAGAACGTCCTTTACAACCTTGCACCCTGTACAGACACTCAGAACGTCCTTTACAACCCTGCACCGTGTAGACACTCAAACGTTCTTTACACACCCTGCACCCTTTGTAGACACTCGAAGGTTCTTTACACAACCTGCACCCTGTGTAGACACACAGAACGTTCTTTAACCCTGCACCCTGTGTAGACACCAGAACGTTCATTACACACCCTGCACCCTGTGTAGACACTCAGAACTTTCTTTACACACCCTGCACCCTGTATAGACACTCAGAACGTTCTTTAACCCTACACCCTGTGCGGGCCCCAGAACGCCCTTTTTACACCCTCCCCCCCTGTGCAGACCTCGAACGTTTTAACACCCTACACCCTGTGAGACACTCAGAACGCCTTTTTACCCCCCCTGCACCCTGTGCAGCCACTAAAAACTTTTTACACACCCTGCACCCGTAGATACCAGAACGCCTTTTTACACACCCTGCACCCTGTGCAGACCTCAGAACGCCTTTTTACACCCCTCCCCCTGTGCAGACACAAAAGAACGCCTTTTTACACACCTTGCACCCTGTACAGACACTCAAACGCCTTTTTACACACCCTGCCCGTGTAGCCTCAGAACTTTTTTTACACACCCTGCACCTTATGAGACCTCAGAACGTTCTTTACACAACCTGCACCCTGTGTAGACACACAGAACGTTCTTTCAAACCCTGCCCCTTTTGTAGACACCCCAGAACGTTTTTACACACCCTGCACCCTGTGTAGACACTCAGAACTTTCACACCCTGCACCCTGTATAGACACTCAGAACGTTCTTTACACACCCTGCACCCTGTGTAGACACCAGAACGTTCTTTACACACCCTGCCCCCGGGGGAAAGACACTAAGAACGTTCTTTACACACCCTGCACCTTTTTAGACACTCAGAACTTTTTTTACACACCCTGCACCTTGTGAGACACTCAGGACGTTCTATTTTAACACACTGCACCTTGTGTATACACTCCCCCGTCCTATATTCACACACTTTAAAAAAACATAAAAGGGGTAATTTGAGGTCTTAGTCTTTACGGACGTCTTTTTTTTGGTTTAAAAAATTCTATAGAAAAATTTAAAAAAAAGTTATTGGAGAAGTTTGGAAGAGTAAAAAAAGAATATGAAATTAAGAATGGAAATATGAAAGAGCAAATTTAAAAGGAAAAAAAAAAATTAGGCAATCAAGAATTGGTAATCGATTAGAGGAAGGACAGACGAGAGATAAGAATGTTCGTGGTGTGTTTGACGCATCTGTTGACAGAAAAATGTTTTTCTAGGGAAAGGGAAAAAAAAAAATGAGTATATTTATACCAAAATTCTTTAGGTGTGAGGCATGGGTTTTAAAAGTTGCAGAGGGAGAGGCAGTAGTCATGGAGATGGCATGTTTGCAAAGCAATTAATGTTTTGTGTGAATGTTATACAGAAAATTAAGAGCACAGAAATTTGATGATGGGTGTTAAGGAAGGTATATTTCACAGGATGGAAGAGGGGTTGGGAAGGTGTGTTTTTTTTTCTTTTAGAAAGAATAGGGAAGAAAATCATTACAAAATAGTTGAATAAATCTGGGATGGAAGATAAGAGGTATAAGGGACATTCCAGGAAAGGTTGGGGGGTGGGGTAAAGAAGATTTTTGGTGTGTCTGTTAGTGTTTGATGTGCTCTTTGAGGGTAGGATAGCATTTAGAAAAGGATTCCGTGAAATAGATGGGAAATGATTCCTGGATGTGGGAAGCACAGTTCAGAGGGTCATTTGAAGTGTGAGTCCAAAAATTTTGGAAAGACAGAAAATGAAAAAAATTGGGTAAATGTTTCTAATTTTTTGGGGTCAGTGTACCATGGTGGGTGATAGCTAATGTGATTTTAAAAATGCTTTTTTTGGAAGATAAAGGGCATAAATAAATATTAGTATCAGAAGGCAGTTATGTAGTGGATATTATGTAGTCATTGTCCTCTCTGCTGTCTATCATCATTTCTTGAACTTTCTACTGATTCCCCTTTTCCACGTCACTCTGCCTCCGACTTCTTGATCGTTTTTGTCCTCGAACTTGATGCCTACTGATACTTGCTTTTGATCATTGATATTTCAATTTTTCTCTGTGGTAATATCATGTCTGGCACTGAATTTATTATGCCTTTTTAAATATATTTGTTTGTGGAGTCATTTGCATTAGGATCCAGATGTTGATTGAGTTTTCTGTTGCTACAATACATTCCAGTGGGTATATTGTGTGTGAAGTATATGCTGGGCATGGACAAGTGATAAATGGTAGATAACAATGGGGGGAAATACAAAGATAAAAAGGGGGAATAAAGGACAAAGGTGGATAGGTGTGTGTACTAATTGTACCCCACCTAATTGTGGTTGCGGGTCAGACTCAGCTCCTGGCCCCGCCTCTTCTCTCTCCATGAGCTTTATCATACCTCGTCTTAAAACTGTGTATGGTTCCTGCCTCCCTTTATCTTTCTTTAGACTATTCCACTTCCTGACTACTCTGTGGCTGAAAAATGCTTCCTAACATCCCTTTGACTCATCTGAGTCTTCGCTTCCAGTTGTGTCCCCTTGTTTCTGTGTTCCCTCTCGGAACATCCCCTGTCACCTTGTCGATTCCCGCAGTATTTTTGTATGTCGTTATCATGTCTCCTCTGACCCTTCTTTCCTCCAGTGTTGTTAGTCCTATTTCCCTCAACCTTTCTTCATAGGACAGACCCCTGAGTTGTGGAACTAACCTAGTCGCAAACCTTTGTATTTTCTCTAGTTTCTTTACGTGCTTCACCAGGTGTGGGTTCCAGACTAGTGCTGCATATTCTAGTATGGGTCTGACGTACACGGTGTACAGTGTCTTGAACGATTCCTTGTTAAGGTAACGGAACGCTAATCTTAGGTTTGCCAGCCGCCCATATGCTGCCGCAGTTACCTGATTGATGTGTGCCTCCGGAGACGTGCTTGGCGTTATACTCACCCCAAGGTCTTTCTCCTTTGCCGAGGTTTGTAGCCTTTGTCCGCCTAGCCTGTACTCTGTCAGCGGTCTTCTTTGCCCTTCTCCGATCTTCATGACTTTGCATTTAGTGGGATTGAATTCGAGAAGCCAGTTGCTAGACCAGATGTCCAGCTTGTCTAGGTATGTTTGAAGTCCTGCTTGGTCCTCCTCCGATGTGATTCTCCTCATTAATTTCACATCATCTGAGAACAGAGACACTTCTGAGTCTATCCCATCCGTCATGTCATTTACATATACCAAGAATAACACTGGTCCTAGGACTGACCCCTTCCGTACGCCGCTCGTCACAGGCGCCCACTGTGATACCTCATCACGCACCATGACCCGTTGTTGCCTCCCTGTGAGGTATTCCCTGATCCATTCCAGTGCCCTTCCTGTTATACATGCTTGTTCTTCCAACTTCTTTACTAATCTCATGTGAGGAACTGTGTCGAAGGCCTTCCTGCAGTCCAGGAAAATGCAATCAACTCACCCTTCTCTCTCTTGCCTTACCTCTGTTACTTTACCATAGAACTCTAGGAGGTTTGTTACACAAGATTTTCCTTCCCGGAATCCGTGCTGTCTGGTGTTTATTATCCTGTTCAGCTCGAGGTGCTTCACCATTCGTTTCCTGATGATTTTCTCCAGGACTTTGCACACTATACATGTAAGTGACACCGGTCTATAGTTTAGTGCCTCTTTTCTGTCTCCTTTTTAAAGATGGGGACTACATTGGCCTTCTTCCATACCTCAGGTAACTGCCCATTTTCAAGGGTTGTGTTGAATATTATGGTAAGTGGCACACTCAGTACCTCAGCTCCTTCCCGAAGAACCCACGGGGAGATATTGTCCGGACCCATCGCCTTTGAGGTATCAAGGTCACTGAGTAACTGCATCACCTCCTCCTCAGTTGTGTGTATGCCCTCTAGCACTTGATACATCCTGTCTACCCAGCTGCCTTCCTTCCTCCACTGTGAATACTTCCTTAAACCTCAAGTTAAGCTCCTCACATACCTCTTGATCGTTACTTGTGAGTTCCCCATCTTCTCTCCTCAGCCTTATCACCTGGTCCTTAACTGTTGTCTTCCTTCTGATGTGACTGTACATCAGTTTCGGGTCGGACTTAACTTTCGATGCTTTGTCATTTTCGTACTGTTTCTGGCCCTCCCTCCGTACTTGTGCATACTCGTTTCTAGCTCTTATACTAATCTCTTTGTTTACTTGGGTTCTTTGCCTTCTGTACCTTTTCCATTCTCTGACACTTTGAGTCTTTGCCTCCCTGCACCTTTGGGTAAACCAGGGGCTCTTTCTGGCCTTCTCCTTTGATCTTTTTCCTCTGGGTATAAACCGTTCCTGTGCCTCCTTGCACTTTGCCCCTACGTATTCCATCATTTCATTTATTGTCTGTCCGTCCATTTCCCTTTCCCACTGAACCTCCTGCAGGAAATTCCTCATGCCTGTGTAGTTTCCTCTTTAAAATCTGGTTTGTCTCTTTCGGTACCGCTTTCCCTCTCCACCTGTAGCTCTACAATGTACTCAAAGCTCAGCACCATATGGTCACTGGCTCCCAGGGGCTCTCGTGTGTTATGTCTTTAATATCTGAGCTGTTCAGGGTGAATACAATGTCCAGTCTTGCTGGTTCATCTCCTCTCACTCTGGTTGTGTCCCCTGACATGTTGGTGCATCATGTTTTCCAGTACCGGTCCATCATCTTGGCTCTCCAAGTTTCTGACCCCACGTGGTTCTTGGTTCTCCCAGTCGATCTCCCTGTGGTTGAAATCGTCCATGACCAGTAGCTTCGCTCTGCTCATGTGCGCTTTTCTTGCCACCTCCGCCAGAGTGTCCACCATCGCTCTGTTGTTCTCATCATATTCCTCACCTGGCCTCCTGCAGTTCTGTGGTGGGTTATACATCACTGCAATGATTATCTTGTGCTCCCCAGACTGGATGGTACCTACTATGAAGTCCCTTTCTCTACACACCTCCATTCCTCCATGTGTGTGTGTTTGTTTGTGTGTGTGTGTGTGTGTGTGTGTGTGTGTGTGTGTGTGTGTGTCAATAGGTACTCTGCCAACAACATAAAATAAAAAAAGATGGCATGAGCTGCAAGGCAGCTGGAGGCTGTAGCTGGTAATGTGCTGTTCACCAAGTGACAAATAGAGGAGTCGGATATTAATCCACCTCACTGACAACTTCAATATATACCTGTATAACGAGGTATGTTGTAATCTATTCTTCTCTGTGAATATCCTTTATCTGTTGTTTTTATGTTCTTGCTTAATGCTGGATAGACGTGGCTTCACTTTATCATAACAATGATATAGGTTCGTGTCTTTAATGATGTGAAGCAGTCATAACAAGTGTATGGAATACACTTGTTATGACTGCTTCAACAAATATGATCGATGAATCACCACCTTCTGGTCTGACTGAACCACCTGCTGGTCTGTCTGAACCACCTGCTGAGAAGATAACATGATAGCCCGTGAGAAGATAGCAGGATAGCCACGCAAAATATATCATGATAACCCATGAGAAGATAGCATGATAGCCCCTTAGAAGATAGCATAATAGCGCCTGAAAAAAATAGCAAGATAGCCTGTGAGAAGATAACATGATAACCCTTGTGAAGATAACATGATAGCCCTTAGAAGATAGCATGATAGCACCTGAGAAGATAGCATGGTTGCCCCTGTAACGATAGCATGATAGCCCCTGTGAAGCTAGCATGATAACCCTTGTGAAGCTAGCATGATAACCCCTGTAAGATAGCATGATAGCGTGCAAACATAGAGGTTATTCTAGGCTGAGGCAGATTACTCGCCTGACTGCAGACAGCAAATGTTACCTTACGGGAGATTAACTGTAAAAGCTGAAATGAAAATACGAACTATGTTCAGTAATCCCGGATTACACATAGACCAACAGACAGACATGCAGACACAAACACACTTACGCACATACACATACAGCGAAGAGGCCAGGAACTATGACTAGATCAATACAACCACAAATAGGTCAGTGCACCCACACACACATCGGGGAAGGGCAAAGAAGACCGCAGACAGAGTGTGAGTATAATACCGAGCACATCTCCTGAGGCACACATCAATCAGATAACTACTGCAGCATACGGGCGGCTGGCAAACATAAGAATAGCGTTCCAATACCTCACTAAGGAATCGTTCAAGACTCTGTACACCATATACGTCAGGCCCATAGTGGAGTATGCAGCACCAGTTTGGAACTCACACCTGGTCAAGCACGTCAAGAAATTAGAGAAAGTGCAAAGGTTTGCAACAAAACTAGTCCCAGAGCTAAGGTTTTTGTCCTACGAAGAAAGGTTAAGGGAAATCGGCCTGACGACACTAGAGGACAGGAGGGTTAGGGAAGACATGATAACGACATATAAAATACTGCGAGGAATAGATAAGGTGGACAGAGACAAGATGTTCCAGAGAGGGGACACAGAAACAAGGGGTCACAATTGGAAGTTGAAGACTCCTATGAGTCAAAGGGATGTTAAGAAGTATTTCTTCAGTCATAGAGTTGTCAGGAAGTGGAATAGCCTAGAAAGTGATGTAGTGGAGGCAGGAACCATACATAGTTTTAAGACGAGGTTTGATAAAGCTCATGGAGCAGGGAGAGAGAGGACCTAGTAGCAATCAGTGAAGAGGCGGGGCCAGGAGCTATGAATCGACCCCTGCAAACACAAATAGGTGAGTACACACACAAACAGACACACATACACATACGCACACTCACACACACACACACACACACACACACACACACACACACACACACACACATACACATACACTCTCCCCACACCCCTAACTCTCCCCACTCTTTCTCCCCATTTGTACCTCTCTCTCTTTTTTTGTACACAGTGTTTCACAAGGTTAGGATCCCTGACTTTATTGACAAGCTATTGACGAGTTAAGGGTTATTAACTTTATTGATTAGCTAAGAGCTGTTACCTACATCAGCTCATTTGAAAGCATTTTTTATTGTTAAGAAACATGCAAATATGGAACAGGATGAAGTTGGAGCCATCTGTGGGCCAGCATTTTCATTTGATCAACTGACTTTATGTCGTTGATATCATTATGCTGTACGAATGTGTTCCAGACTCGAGTCATCCTGGGGATAAATGATCTCAGATGAAAAGATGTTCTGGAAAAGGGTACAGCCAGAATGAAGTTGCTGTTTTCTGCCCGTCTTGTGGTATAGAAGCCTGCTTCTCGCTGTTCTCGAAGTGGAGAATGTTGGCCTTGTACATAACAGTAAGGCCGCCGACATCCCTCCTGTGTTGAAGGCTCTGCTGAAATGATAGATCTATCCATGATGTGTTCAGGCGAGATATGAGACGTCTTGCTCTGTTCTTTACTCAGTCAAGAAGTCGCAGATGAGATGGGGGGAAGGGGGTCAAGCAAACCAAAACAGTGGGTCATACTCAAGGTGTGAAAGTACTTGTGCCTCATCCAAAATCTTGCAACCCCTACTGTCGAGTAAATGCGAGATACGTCGAAGTGCTGTAAGTTTCCTGGCTGCCTTGTTTGCAAAATTTACAACATGGTTCTTCATGGTCAGTTTGGAGTCAAATTTCACCTCAAGGATATCAACTTCTTCTCCGGGTACCAGCACTCTCCCATTCATACTTACTACTGCTCCAGCATTTCCATCATGGTGCCTAGAGACCATCATCATTTGTGTTTTCTCAGGTTCAAATGTTACCTTCCATCGGTTTTCCTAGGCTGATTTAGCTCTTAGCTGGTGATTGATGTAGCTTAGAGCAGCTGGTATTTTCGTTTGGTAAGTGAATGTCAGAGTACAGTCGTCTGCATATGCATGGGTTTCAGGGATGAGATGAAGAAGGTCATTGAAGTAGACATTCCTAACAATGGCCCAAACACACTTCCCTGTGGAACACTTGCCCCAATAGGATGTCTTGCTGATTCTGTTCCATTGAGAACTACCCTTAGAGACCTACCATGAAGGTAATGACTGAAAAGACATAGTGTAGAACCTGCAGTTCTCAGTGCTTGCAGTTTTGCCAAGAGGCCCTGATGCCACACTCGGTCGAAAGCACAGACAATGTCCAGTGCTACCATACAGTTGACTTTGGATTTATCCAGTGTCTGGTGCCACTTAGTGGAGAGGTTAACAACAGATCAGCAGCAGAGTAACCTTTCCTGAAACCATATTGACGATCACGAAGTAGTGAGTGGTTGTCAAAAACTCAGTCATTTGTCTTGAGATTATTCTCTCAAGGATCTTGCCAGTGATTGACAGGAGTGAAGCTGGTCTGTAGTTACTGATTTCTGCTCTGCTCTTCTTTTTGTGAACAGTTACTTCATCTGCCTCTTTCCACAAGAAGGTTATTTACACTGTACTAGGCAATGCCGAAAGATGCGAGTTAAAGGTGCTGCTAGCTGGTCTGCACATCTACTCAGCAATCTTGGGCTCAACTCGCCTGGGCCCACAGCTTTTTCTTGGTCAAGCGATTTAAGAAGAGGATGCACCTCCTCCTGCCTTATTGTCACCACTGACAGTTTTGACACAGTTCTTGCAGCTAACCAAGTAGGGTCCCTTGCTGGATCAGGAACTTGCATTTGGTAACAAAGTGTTCGGCAAAGAGGTCCGCTTTCTCTTTACTACTAATAGAGGTGGTCCCATCCTGTCGATTTAGAGGTGTAATAAGTTCATCAGGCAGATAACCTTGTCTGTCCTTGACCAGGGACCACCAGATTTTGGAGACAACTCTACCTGATGCTAGTTTTCTTTTGTGTCCACCTCCCATTTAGAGATGGCCCACTTTTGAACTTCACCCATATACCTACAGGCTTGACTGTGCATGTTCTAAGTAGTAGGATGTTTCTTATACTTTCAAAGCCTTGAACATTTTCCCCCAGGGGCCCCCCCCAACGAAACCAAACCCCCAAAGGGAACCCCCAGGTTTTGTCATATACTGCCCGGGGAGGGATGTGTTTTGTTGAAGATTAAGGGTGGGGGCCCCCAAAGGGATTTACTTGGTTTTCAAAATCACCCGGGAAGAGCATTCCCCAAGGTGGTTGGGGAAAAAAGAGTAAAGGCTCCCGTTTCCTTTTTCCCCCCCTCTTTTTCCCCCCCCCTGTTTTTTTTTGATTTCT
>WNWK01016554.1:0-44614 GCA_009830355.1 Cherax destructor
GGGCACTATGCTAGTTTGTAGCGATATGTTAACAAAATTCACCAATGGTTTACCAAGTTCCTACTTACATTCCTTCATAACCCTTAAGAACAGTTCATCAGGACCCGGGGATTTATGTATTTATCTGTCTATTTGTCACTAGTGATTGGAAGTGCACAACTTATTTTCGACTTGACCTACACAATTATATATTTCTGGAATTTCTCTAGTATCTTCCTCCATGAAAACTGAAAGGAAATAAGTGTTAAAGATTGAGCATATTTAAACCAAACCATACCACGGGTGGGGTTCGAACCCGCGGTCAGAGAGTCTCAGAACTCCAGACCGTCGAGTTCTGAGACTCTCTGACCGCGGGTTCGAACCCCACCCGTGGTATGGTTTGTTTGCAATCGTGTCATTACGATTTCGTGGGTCATTGAGCATATTTCCTTGTCATTGTCAGTAAGCTGACCTGAATAACTTTTAAGTGGGCCTATCGTATCCCTAATCTTATTCCAAAATACCTGAAAAAAATCTTATGGGTTAATCCTCGAATCCCTTGCGACTTTAACTTCGTAATCTCTTCTGGCATTATATCCTTTTTTACTTCTCATTTTAATTTAATATATTGATTTTTAATTACCCCTCTCTCCTTTTGATTCGCCTGTAAATGCCCTATTTTGAACATAGGTAGTCTGGGCGGATTGAACTATGCTTTGGAAAATGTATTGGCAACCAACCTACCAGATAAGGACCGGTCAGACTACACCAGTTCAGCCCACCCAGGTAAAAAAAAAAAACATACCACGGGTGGGGTTCGAACCCGCGGTCAGATAGTCTCAAAACTCCAGACCGTCGAGTAACCCACTGGGCCAGCGACGGTCTGGAGTTTTGAGACTCTCTGACCGCGGGTTCGAACCCCACCCGTGGTATGGTTTGTTTGCAATCGTGTCATTACGATTTCGTGAGTCACCCAGGTAATTTCTCAGTCTTATGAAATCGGCTAAGCGGAAGTCAGGGACATTTACTTTATTGTAGTTATTGAGGTAATTCTTTGACATGTTGAAACAGTGATTTGTGATCGCGTTCCCCAAACTCAGGAATATTAGAATCAGAAGGACATAAAATGAAGATAAAGGAAAATAAATAGCTAATCATCTTGCACAGAAGACCTCTATTTACCAAGGTAAGAGACCGTACCCTGGGAGACCTTCCAATGCCATACGCCTACTGAATGGGGCTTCCTCTTCCCCTAATGAGACCATTGTGAAGATACCGTACATCATTGACTAACTTTCTATTACTCTCTCCCTCTACTTTCATTGATCATGTCTCTTGCGACAACTGCAATTTCTCTGACTGTGGGATGTGAGGTGAAGTTGTTCATCACGTAAGTAAACTTATTGTTCACAACATTAGTGTGCTTGTTGTACTCACTCAAGAGTACACAATAGTTACTACACAAGAGTACACAATAGTTACTACACAAGAATACACAATAGTTACTACACAAGAACACACAATAGTTACTACACAAGAGTACACAATAGTTACTACACAAGAACACACAATAGTTACTACACAAGAACACACAATAGTTACTACACAAGAACACACAATAGTTGCTACACAAGAACACCCAATAGTCATGGATTCGTCGCTCAGCCTTGCTGGTGAGCGGACGTGTGCTGTCTTCCCTGGTGGCGTTTGGCAAAAGCTTGTATTTGCAAATGGCGCTGGGTGGTAGGAAGAGGGTCAACACGGTTTGTGTGGACTTGATCCATGGGGCAGTGACTGCAGAGAATATGGCCGTGCTTCTGCCTGACATATTAAGGAGAACTTATGGTATAGAGAACGACATGTTGTCTGGGGTGGCCATGAATGGAATTAAGAGAATTTTTGTGAAGTTTGGTGCTACCAGTGTTTACGAGACAATCGTGGAAAAGTACCAGGAACGCAGCATGTACATAAACCCAGGTGTTACTGTGCAACTTCGTGATGTCTCCAGAAGGTACACATGGATAAAGGTTCGTAATGTGCCTTTTGAGGCAGATTCAATGGACATGACATCAGTGTTTGATAAATACGGGACCATTCATGCGGCAACACAAGGACGTTGGGCCGGGGGCCCATCCCGTCTTATGTAATATTGGAGGAATTTCGCACGCAAGTTTTTGTGACATATGCGGGCCAACAATGGATGTGTCGCCTATGTGGGGGATATGGACACATGGCGGCCTTGTGTGACAGGAGGCAGGAGGCCAGAGGTGCTCCTTACCAGCATAGCAGGCAGCAGTGGACTACGCAACAGGATGACTGTAGTCCTGAGGAGGCGAATAGGAGCGCCGAGCGGGGAGGGTGGGAGGGCAGGACGACTTGCAAGTGTCGGCCTGTGCCACCCTTCCTGACAATTCACCTATGAGTGGGAGATCCGCTGTGGGCGGTGACGACGTCGCTGAGGGGGTGGAAGGCGATGGCGGGGAATCCACACGATCCTTGGTGGAGGACATCATCAGTATGACGGAGGAGGGCGTGGACAGGGCCTTGGGTCTGAGTCAAGAGACTGCAGTTGTGGAGTGCGTTCAGGCGAGTGGTGGGGAAATGGGCGGAGAGTTCATACAGACAGGAGTTGTGGAAGTGGATGTTCATGCGGAGGAGGGGCATGTGGCTGACATGCAGGTGGACCTAGGGTCGAGGAAACGAGCAGCTGTAATGTCGGATCCAGAGGATGTGCTAACACCAGCGCAAAGGCCTGGCAAAAAGCTGTGGGCAGCTGTGGTACATGAGGGTGGTGTGGGGCCTAAAGGACAAAGGCCTGCGAGGAATGCCGGGGGCATTCCAAGTGAGGATTCAAAAATGAGTCATAAAGGGGGCAGGGTATTCAAGGGAAAGCCACCTTTGTCTTATTCCGGTGTCTAACGGTCAATGTTAATGGTTTGCGTAATGTGCGGAAGAGAGATTGGTTAGGGAGGATTTTGGGACGCTATCAGGTGGATGTGGCTTGTGTGCAGGAGCACAATTATAAGATGGGTAGTGAGTTGGTCATAGCAGGGTATGTCGTGTATGTTGGGTATACATGTAGGTTGAAAGGAGGAGCAGCTGTTTTGATTCGGGAAACCAGCCCGTTTGTTGTGAGCCATTGGGAAGTGAGCGGGGATGGTAGGATTGTTCGAGTTGAGGGCTTATGGGGTAGGGAACGCGTAGGTTTTATGAGTGTATATGGGCCAGCAGAGGGTGATGGGGGAGTTAAAAGTAGGTTTGTGAGGGATGAGCTAGTGTATCACCTGCGGTCGATGCCGGTAGTGTCGATTGTAGGTGGGGACTGGAATTGTGTGACTAGTCAGCGGGATGTGGAGCCACGGGGAGCGGGGCATGTGGTAGGATCATTGGGGGACCTGCTCTATGCGAGATGTAAAGGGGGGTGGAGGTGAATATACTTTTGTGAGGAAAGGATATGCTGCAAGATTGGATAGAATATATGCGAATCGAGCGGTTGAGGTGCAGAGATTTGAAACTGTGGACATGGCATTCTCGGATCATCGTGGGGTATTAGTGAATTTGGCGTGGGATGGATTGCCTAGGAGATATGGGGGTATTGGAAGTTGAATGTGGGTTTGCTTAAATGGGGGAAGGAGGGTTTTGCAGAGTTGTGGGAAAATTTGTGGGGGATGGGGAAGCGGGCGAGATGTGATTTCTTGGTGGGATACAGTGGCTAAGGTACGCATTAAGGAGTTTTATGTTGGGTGTGGGAGGAGAAAGGCAGGTTATCGTATGGGTTGCAGAGGTATTTGGAAGGGCAATTAAGGGATTGTCATGTAGGGTTAGGAGACCTATCCAGTACAAATAATTGAGGGTTTGAAGGAGCAGATCAGGGACATCCAAAATATGCATTTTGATGGAGCGAGGGTGGCTGGGGATTGGAGAGGGTGATGTGGGAGATAGGCCATCTGCCTGTGTTTTGCGTGAGCAGCGACGTAGAGAGAGGCTATGAGCACAATGAATGTTGTGGTGGGGAAGGACCTGGGCGGTTATAGGGAGGGTCAGATGTTGCGGACGACAGAGGGAATGAGTGGATATATAGATGCGTTTTTTGGTGAGTCGATGGGAGGGGGGGATATTGACGAGGAGGCGTTACATGTGATGGGAGGGGGGGTGCGGTGTTAGTTGGACGAAGATGATAGGGGAGAGTTGGGAGGGTTGATAACAGAGGAGGAAGTATGGAGGGCTGTAATGGGCATGTGCATAGGCAAGTCCCCAGGTTTAGATGGTTTACCTTGTGAGTTTTATGTGGAAAATTGGGGAGTGTTGAAGGGGTTTTTGGTAGTGTTGTTTAATGAAATGAAGCATAGAAGGGTATTAGGGGACATACAGCGGACAGGTGTAGCGGTGCTGGTGCCGAAGCGAACACCGTGTGTGTACATTACCGATTACAGAGTGCTTACCCTAATGTGCTGTGATTATAAGATCTACGCGAAAATATTGGGGAATCGTCTGAAGAGTGTGGTTGGCAGGGTGATAGATGAGGGACAGTATGGGATTCCGGGCAGATCAATGTATGAGGGACACGGGCGTATCAGGGATTTCATTGACTGGAATCGGATGGAAGAGGAGGCTGGGGTTTTAGCATTAGATTGGAGGGCCGCATATGATAGTGTTCACCGTGAGGCATTGTGGAGATTCATGAGATGGCAGGGGTTCGGGGCTGAAGTGGTGGGATGGGCACAGTTGTTATATGAGGGAGCGCGTGTGCGTGTGCAGGTGAATGGTTTTTAGGGAGACATATTGAAATGGCAAGGGATTGAGGCAGGGGTGTCCTATTTCGCAGTTGTTGTTTGCCTGTGTTCAGGATCCCCTCTATAGGGAGATAAGGAGATGTCTTGAGGAAATGTGACGGTCGATAGGGTAAGGGAGTGGGTATTGTGGGATATGTGGATGACACCACGGTTTTAGTTAGGGATAGGTGGGATTTAGGGGCAGTGGGGAGGGTGGTGGGGTTTTGGAGAAGCAACAGGTATGAAAATAAATGAAGAGAAATCATTGTACATGGAGGTGGGGAGGAGGGTGGGGATGGGAGTTGTGGCAGTGGGGAAACTTGTGGATAGGTTGAAAATTTGCGTTGTAATATACATGAGGGTGTGTGAGGAGGCGAGGGTGGTGAATTCGAAGAGGGTGATGGATGGGGTGTTAAGTCGATTGTCGAGTATGAGAGAGCGAATTTAACTTTACATCAGAGGGCGATAGTGGTAAATGTATTGATCTATAGTAAATTGTGGCATGTGGGGTCAGTATATCCACTGGTGGGTTGTGATGTGCGTAGGTTCCTGGGAAGAATAATGAGATTTATATGGGGTTCAGGTTGTGAGTGGTTAAGTAGGGGGGTGGTCTCGCTCCCCATCGCCAGGGGGGGGCTGGGGCTTATTTCGTTGCATCGACGGTTAAAAAGTGTGTATGTGAAGAGGTGTTATAGAGGGAAAGAGGGAGGGGAGAGGGCTGGCTGCGGAGGATTCATGAGGATATAGGTCGATGGTGGAAGGGTAAGGAGTTAAAGGACTGTGAGGGGATGATTCGATTTATGTTAGTGGTTAAGGACCCGGGGAAGGTGAGGCTTGGGGTGTTGGATGGGGTGGGAATGGGAAGGGTGGTGGCGGTGGTAGAGAGTGTATACCCTATGTATGCTTGGGGTGTAGTGTGGGGATTGTTGAGGGAAGCTAGGATTGATCCGAGGGTGCGGGAGGTAGTTTATAAGTTTCTGCATGGCATACTTCCATCTGGGGCATTGTTGCATACTAGGGGATTAGTGGAAGGGAGTGGTTGTGCGTTGTGTGGGAGGAAGCGACTGCTTATCATGTAGTGTATTTCTGCGATAGGTTGGGGGCGGTGCAGGAGTGGTTTAGTCATGTGTTGGGATTGCGGGGGGTCATTTCGGTGCTGAGGGCTTTGAGTTTGGATGTGAGTGGTATGGATAAGCGGATCCAAAGGGCGGTAGTGTATTTGGTCACTGATTTCATTTATTATTCATGGGCGATGCGTCAGGTGGGGGCTGCTGAGCGCATTAAGATGATGATAGCTGGGTTTTATAGGACTAAATGCCGAACTAAAGAGATTATGGGGGAAATGGGAGGTGGATCTCCCGGAGGGTTATCGGAACCTCACAGTGTGGGGGTTAAAGGGAGCGAAAAGGTAAGGGGTAGAGACGGGCTGGTTTTCCGTTTACAAGGGGGTGAGTGTGAGACGGATAGAGGTGAGAACAGAGGTGGTACAATTCAAGGATAATGTGTGTAATAGGGGTGACAACTGTCGTGTGTGGGTGTGTATTTACAGTGTGTGAAGGCTCTGTTCAGTTACATGATGGGGTTACCATCAGAAAGATCTGAAAGATCTGGAGAAGGGTCATGGGGGTTCTTATAGTGCAGCATGCACCGGGGGATCAGGTGTGTGTCATGGGACGTGTTAATCGTTAGATATGTTTTACGGCATTTGAATAAAGGTGTGTCTAATGTTACATTGCAATCCACATGATGTGGAAAACAATTGTTTATATATGTTTTAGTGGTTAATGTTCTTGGGCGTGTATTGAGTGGTTCTTGGATATGTATTGATAGGTTGTGTATGTTGAACATTGAATTCTTTATACATGAACGCCGGTGATTTGTGGCGTTTTGTCAATGTTTGTCATTGTGTTGTTTGAGAACGTGTGAATGTGCGATAGTCTTATCGCGGTAGGAAATGTTTATATATATTTTGTGTTTAACACAATAGCTTCTTATGTTCTGATATTTATGATCAAATAGTGTGGGAGATTGTAGTACGTGTGTGTCCTATTGGATAATTTGATGTTCTTGGATATGTATTATTTTGCTATGTGCATTGTACCCTGTTTCAATAAAATAAAAAAAAAAAATAGTTACTACAATAGAACACACAATAGTTATACACAACATAAGAACATAAGAAAGGGGGAACACTGCAGCAGGCTTGTTGACCCATACTAGGCAGGTCCTTCACAATCCATCCCACTAACAGAATATTTGCTCAACCCAATTTTAACACAATAGTTACTACACAAGAACACACAATAGTTACTACACAAGAAAACACAATAGTTACTACACAAGCACACACAACAGTTGCTACACAAGAACACACAATAGTTACTACACGAGAACACATAACAGTTACTTGTGATTTATATAGTTACTACACAAGAACACACAATAGTTACTACACAAGAACAAGCAAAAGCTAGTATGCAAGAACACACAATAGTAACTACTCAAGAACACACAATGCTCATCACACGATAACAGTCACAATAATGGTATTGTATACCATTATTATGACTGTGATTAACTTTATTGCCTAAATGAATCGCCTGGACAACAGGTTTCATCTGTCGAAATCATGAGAATATAACACTTGAGAAAGGAAAGAGCAGTAATTTTGAGGTGATCAGTCTCTCAGTCTTGGCAGAAAGGGGTCAGCACCTTTGTCTCAGGACTTCAAGGCTGACCACCTTCTATCAAGACTGAGGTACAGATCACCTCAAAATTACCACCACACTTTTATGGTCTCCACTGCAATATTCTCCTGTATTCGACTGAAGATTATTAAAGCTTGTTGCACATGTGAAACCTTTCTGAAATTATGATACCTATGTGTTACACTGTCTTATCTATCAAAAACACAAAATGTTGGGTATAAAACAACACACAATGTTGGGTATAAAACAACACACAATGTTGGGTATAAAACAACACACAATGTTCACTTTATAAAAAAGCGTACAATATGTGTTATGTGTGGTGAACAACGTTCAACACTCAAGAACTAACAACGCATGTTCGCCTCACATGAACGTATTCTGTTCATCACTCAAAAACTCAGTGAACAAAATCTTTACCACACACTAACAAAGATTGTTCACACACACATAATGTTCACCATATAAGAATGCACAATATACACACTACGAGAACACACAATGTTCACTTAACAACACAAACGTGATAACGTCTTTATTGGCTTGATAGCTGGATAAATCTTTTCATAACGTACGCTCAAGATTTCCATTAAGCATATACATCCTCATATACTCTCGTTCTCGCCAGAAATGTTATGAATAATACGCACATATTGCTTGCACCTGTTTAAAGTTATAGAAGCAGAGCTGTGCTTTTGTCTTCCATTTTCACTGTAACAACAGTAGAAAGAGTTATGCTTGTGGTATGTAGTGTTCATTATTTACAAATATAGAAACAAGATTTGCTCGTAGTGTCTAATCTTCAACGTCTATTGTTACAGACATTTGTGATTATCTCTGTTCTAGCGACAGGGTGTACACATACAATACCTGGACGCTTTAATGGTTTTTGCTATACTCCACATTGCAACTATTTTGACTTTGGTGGCAAGGTGTTCAGGTACAACATGTGGTAATATTCTATTATGGCTAAACCAGGGTACACCAAACTTTGTGTTGATCTCTGCGGGCAGAGAAGCGTTCTATTGTACCACCTTATGTAGGTGCTAGTTATGGTTCAGCACCACAAGCGACCTGGTGGCAGGTGCTCTGCATTCCGCCACCCTTCTATCGTCTTTACTGACTTGGATGTACATCATTTATAGCACACAAGAAGTGCTGCATCTATCCCTATCTTACTGAAATACTCAAGGATGGGATACAGATGTAATTGAAACAATGTATACAACAGGCAGAGAGTTCCTTCACTTTTAAATTTTTGCTCTCTGCTTCTCTCTCATAAGTAAAAATTTAATCTGCAACCATATGTACAAACGATCAACTAAAGGCATCAGTGTTAGTTATTTATATTGTTGGCAATATTTTCGTCGCTGGTTTTATTTTAAGACTAAAATTTTGATGCAACGAACGATATAAACACAAACTTTCTTGTATATCTTTAAAATTCATGCAAATATTTAATTACTGACCTTTACATATGCACGTAACTTTCTATAGTTCCATTTAATATTAAATAAAAGAAAAACTGCAACAAACTAATTCATTACTGCGTATTTCTCACCTCCAAACACAAGTTTTAATATCTTGTTTTTGTCTGTATTCCTTCAGAAGAATTAATTATTATTTTCACACTAACTATTACAACACTTTAAATCCCAGAAACCTCTCACATCCATTGATTTTGGACAAACGAGCTCACATCTGCCTGCCGAGGCTCAAATCCCTTTTTCTCAAAGCCTCCTCTCACCCTCCCTGTGACCATTCTTGGGACGTCATCCACATTTTTCATTAAGCTCAGATTTAATCACTGCCATTATTGATCTATTTTGCTCCACACTCTCTCTATATGGCTAAACATAACAGTCCCATCTCCGCTCTTTCTGTTATAACTTTTACTCCACTACACCATATTCAAATTTCCACATGTCATATTTTCTACATAATTTTCTCAACACAATAATCATAGAAACGAGATTTCAACTGCTTCAAACCTCCTCCCTGCAATATTTCACACATATGAAATAAAGTTGTCTAAACTGTATTCAACTCTACTTATATTTTGTTTTCATTTCTATTCTCTCATTAATCTACTCCTAATAATTTAGATTCATTCACTTCACCAATATTCTTCTATTTCATTTTCATCTCAAATTTTTACATTTCCATATTTCTACTTGTTCCTACCACCTTCCTCTTCTTAGTGTTTACTATTTTATTTCTTGCTTTGAACCTCTTTTCAGACTGATGCATCAACCTATGCTTCTTATCTCGTGAGTCTCCCACAACCACAGTGTCTTCTGGAAGCTGCAAATATGACAACTCCCACTTAAAATCAGATTCGCTACTTTAGGATTTTCTCTCCCTGACATTAAAACATTGATGTCTCTTTCAATATAGTTATAAAATAAATTCCACAACACTGACATCATCCCGCATTCAACTGTTTTCGTCAAACAAGAGCTTCTTAAAGCACTACTTGATTCCCAAAATCTTGTTTGGAACAAGTAGCAAAAGTTAGAAGACAAGTTTGATGACAATATTAGTGAAAGGTGCGGTCATGTCACAACCTATGATAATTTTGCTAATTAAATTTAATATGCAATTCCATACGGCACTTTCTTAATGCTTAGTGTAACCTTTCAAAAACTACTATTAATTTTAAATTAAATAAGGTTATAATTGTTTAGGCTGTGCTAATATTAGTTACATAAAATCCTACGAAACTGTAGTTGTAATTGAAGATAATCAGAAGCCGATGTAGCATGGCTGGTTCATTAGCCGACTTCTTCGCATTTGCTTTAAGTACTTCAGCTATGGGGTCATTAGTACCACAACCTACCAATTAGATTACTGTGGATATAGAAACCCGTGTTAAACTCCGGATCATCCTAAGCACTTGAAAACAGCAGCCACAAAGAAAGGAGAAATATAGCGACAAAAGGCAGCCCAAATGCATACACACGATAAAACCTGGTACCCACACCACAGAATAAAGGAGATCCAGGATTCCGCTGGAACACAGAAGCTCCACAGAACATTGATAGGAAAAATCATCCGCTAGTGCACACCCATCTAATGGAATACCCCTTGATCTTGCCGTAAACGCTGTCGATAGTGATCGTTCTGTCCACTGTATAATAGATGAATGGACGTTAGCGTCGTATCGCTAGGCCCACAATAAAGCTGCACTGTGCCATCCAAAAAATGTTGTACGTCTAATGTACGTTAGCACACCCGAGAGTGCTACTATGCGTAGGTTTTCTACTAAACGAGTCTCAGCAACAGACATTGGAAGGTCTATGGAACACCCTTATTGCAACTCTGACCTCACTCTGGCATCAGCTAACTTAGACCTCAAGCTTAAAGAAACAAACTTAGACTTCAAATTTACTGTTCGCCAAACTAATATTCTTGTTCGTATCTCTTCTCCTGCTACTGATGCTTCCAGAGTCTACTTCATTTCCTGCTGATCTTGTCCTCTCCAATACTTTGGAGAAACTGGCAGCTTTCTCTCTAACAGACTTAACAAACACAAAGTTAGTGTTAGACTTGCCAACCCTAATAATGCTCTTTCTTGTCATGTTAGAGATCACGGTCATCCTATTAACTGGATCTCTGCCGAAGATGTCTTCCCTTCTTGCCTTCACACACTCCGTCTTATTGAAGCATTCCTTATACACACCTTTCCTAATGTGAATTTTAGTCCCGGTTTTCTCTGTAGTTGCCTTCGTTTCTCATATTGTCAAATGCTCCGAACTTCGGAACCTGACCTTTATCTCCACCTCTCCATACCTCTTTCAATACCTATATTTTCTTTGCCTTTTATGTGTTCTGATTAGGAAGGGTCTGTCTTCTGGAACGTTGTTCCACTATAGTATTTGGTTATACCCTGGTGGGCGATTACCTCTTCTGCAGTGCTCCTCTTTTCGCTTGTTCTTCTACTACTAATACTACCATCTCTTCGCTATGTCTCCGCCCTCTCTTTCCATTTTTTCCCTATCATTTCTTCCTTCTCAGTACTACGTCTACCATGGTTGTATTACTCTTTATATTACTACCACTACTACTTCCTCTTCCACCACTACTACTTCCACTAATACTCTACATTACTCCTGACTTCACAGTCCTCTCGTACATATTCTGGCTCCCTTCCCTTCGCACTTCTGTGATTAGTTATTTGTCCAAGTCGGACAAATTTGTGATTAGTTATTTGTCCAAGTCGGATAAATTTGCGTCAGTCTCCGCAGGTGATTAGTGACATTTGACCAGCTCTGGGACCGACTCCCATTAAGTTCTGATATTTACACCACTGTACTTCGATTAGGACCCAATCTACCTTGCACATGATTTTGGTTTGCAATCTATTTAATGAATAATGTGAAGAAATGGGCTTATGTGTCCCAGGTCTGTCTAGCTTGGGACTCAGCATGGTGCTTCAAAACAATTAACTTCTGTCCTGCTGAATGATGAGTGGTCATCATATCTGAATGTTACCAACTTATAGCTGGCATTCACTCAGCTTTAACCACATATGATTTATATCCACACATATGTTTTATGCCGCCAACAACCTGTGCACTTGTTCCACCCACCAAAGTTCAACCAGCAAATCACCTGATGGGTGACGGTATACAGCTACAATATCTCCCGCAATAACACAATAACAATAGCACAACAATAGATGCCCTAACACTGCTCTGAATATCAGTAACATGAGAGGTTTAAAGTGACATTTAGATCCTATGCTACTGAATTACATTCACTTTTTTGTTCTCAACATTTCTTTTCTCATAAATTACCTTATAACACAAAATGCAGTTACCTTACAATATCAAGCACAAATTCGTCAATGGAAGCACAATCTTCTTGAATACAAATCGAGCCAGTCTCTGGGCTTTACTACCCTACCTGAACGTCTATGTAAGAAGTGCAGTTTTGGAATGTACGTTGCTGGATGAATCTTTCTTTCCTTCTTTGTATCTACTACCCACACTCACATTCAATGCTAGGTCCAAATATTTCCGCACCAATTCATTATTCTCCTCAACCCCAGTAACTACTGCTTCTGAACCAAAAGGGTCCACCTCTTCTGGGAAGAAGGTTTAGGTGTACAAACTGATGAGGACACGTGAAGATTAGACGATTGTTCAAAATTATCCATAAAGCTTTGCAAATGTTGATCTGTATACCTCTTGAATTTTACCTTTGATCCATGGCATACACTTTCCATTTTTTATTTTCATACACAACATCACCAACCTGAAACTTGTTCATTTTCCATAATAAACATACTGTGAGAAATTGTGTTGAAATTGACAGGTACAATCCTCAATTAACTCACACATATCTGGGCAGAACTCTGGCATATCAATACATTTACTGATATTGATGTACCTCGGAGATAAGCGGGACTTTAGAAATATTAAGTCACCATAGTGCCCCTTCTCAGTAACCCAAACTCACACGTCTGGACCTTAAATTAGGAACATATGGTTCCTGGATAATTATTAGAATTTATGCCAGTAACACTGAGAAATTATTTGTAGACTGTATAAAAAAATATAAAGTGAATATAATTATTACAACATAAGTGTTCATAAAAATTAAGACACCCACCTATTCCTTTGGCTTTACTTCCTAACGCCTTCCTTACGGTAGACAACTAATATCGGCCACTAAAATATTATGTGAGAATTAAAACTCACTGGGAGGCGAAAACACTATTAACATCCATGCTGTAGATTGTTCTTAATCTTATCACCAACATCTCATTTTTCTATTATTATCCACCTTAATCTGACATTTACAATATACATCAGTATTATTCCAGATGCTCTACACATTAACTCATTTTCCAGAACCTGATTTACGCTGATATTATTCCTATCAGCTACGATTAATCACGATTCAGTTAACACGACTCATTAGAACAATATATCACACCCATTATCCCCGGCTTCCTCCCTAGAATGTTGCTTATTTTGTGATTTGACATTTTCTCAGTCACATCAACATTACACATTAGCACTACGTTACATAAACAATATTATATCATTATTATTATTACCCAAATTAGAGGGAAATTATAAAAAAAATCCACACATACCATCAGTAATTGAGCTCAGGACTCCCCGTAGTGGAATGAACAGGTTCTTCTGTGAATACATAAAAACCTATAGAACATTTATAACCCTTTCAAAGTTCTCACTGCCCTCTCGGCCAAACCACTAGTAAAACAGTCTTAAAGGGCTGCACGAATGTTTAATACCATTCTTACTAAAAAAAATAATAATTTTCTATGACAAAATATGTCACATTTTCAGAAACAATCATATCTGGCAAACCAAAATTCCAAAATAAATATCTTAACAACTCAATTGGACCAGCATAGTCTATGTTGGTCCAGTTGTGCAGCAGTTTTTCTGTGCATGATTACTATGGTACTGGGATTCACGTGATTTTAACTTTTTAAAACAATGTGACAATTCTTAGTCTCTTTAGTAATATCTTGGTCCATTTCAGGTCACCAAACCCAATCCCGTGCCTCTGTTTTTGTACAAAATCACATCATTATGTATATTAAATCTTATTTGATAGGTGCAAACTTAGGCACTGCTACATTATTATCATACCAACCATATTTAAGATTATGCAGTAAATGTGTCAATAAAGGCTTCTTACCAGTCACCTGTTAGCAAATTATTCAATGGAAATAAGTAACTATGATTTTAAAGGACTGAACCTTCCGTGCCGACTTAAGAGAAGGCAAATTTAAAATTGCCTCCACCTTCTTAGGAGAAGACTTAATACTTTCCCCGGGTATATGGTATCAAAGTTAACCAGTTACATTTTATTCTTATTATTAACTTCCTAATGATTCTGCAGTCTAGTGATGTATCGGATATCCACATCCGCATCAATGGAGCATCCACACAATTTCTTACATCCGCATCCGCATCCACATCCGCAAAATAAGACATCCTCATACTAATCCAATATCTAAATTTTCACATCCGATACATCTCTACTTCAGTCTACCAACTTGCTCAGTTGTATCTGAACCACAAATAATAATATCAGGTAAGTAAGAGGTTGCACCCTCCACCAAGAAATAATAATAATAATAATAATAATAATAATAATAATAATAATAATAATAATAATAGTGATAATAATATTAATATCTTTATTTCTTCAGCCTAGAGAAAGTTCAGCTCCATGTCTTTACTCATCAACTTGTCGATATGACATATGTACATATGACATATGTAATCTTTTTGTGCTATCGCTCAGAGGATGAGGTGTACAATAAACTAGTGGTTCAGGCAACACAACCAACTACCACCCTTAAAATAAAAATTAGTGACTTTCCATTAGGCTTTATAATCCATGCTAATTTTCTTGTAACTACCGTAGGCTTCTCTGCAAATAAGGATGACAAGTCTCCAATGTCGTACGGATTTTTAAATTCAAGTCGTATAGTATTTTGTTAGGTAAAATGACACAAATGCAACTAATGTGTCATTTTATTGTGGCGCTGTTCGCTCTACAGAAGCTTTATCCAGGAGCTTGATAAAGCTCTGAAACGAAATGTTGCCACAATAAAATGTCACATTAGTTACACTGCACATCCTTTTACTATTGTAAACCAATTGTATCAGCGATAGAAGTAAAGTATTTTGTTTTGTTAGACGAGGAGGAAACAGTTGTTTCTGATTTGGGTCTGTCACAGAATGAGCCACTAAGAATTGTTGATCCCTGTGACCAAAGCCTTTTCCTGGCTTTCCCGTTCAAAAACATCTAATTGTTATAATTACCACAATTTTTAAAGAGGTGGACCGGTAAGCCAGCGGAAGGCCTCAGTCAGGTGACCAAAGCTCCAGCTGTGGGTCATCATATGATTAAGACCCGCTTTGTAAAACACTTGTCCTGTTTCCTGATAAACCTTACCTAACATAACCTTTCCCGTTCATCCCCTTAATAAAATCATTTTATACGATGCAGTGGTAGGATTTACATCTCTCTCTCTCCCTCCACACAATACACATCCACTAAGAGTCAACAATGCATGAAACCTCAAAAAATCTAACAATTCACGTTTTTTTTTGTCCACCTCTGGCAGTGTTGTCAGTGGGGAAACCTTCGGTGTTTCTGGCGTAAAAAATAAAGCTTTGATCTGCTCTTCGTAACCTGTGACATTTGCTCTCATTATGTCAGACAGTGACTGAGTGTTGAGGAGATTACCGGGCACCAGTTAAGTGAAGGTCACCCACATTCTCTGGTGGCAGGATATGAGGGTGCTTAACCTTACTGAATGACTGAAGTCACGGCCACCTATTCCACTCATTATTCCTTCCTTCCATCCATCCATTTTTCTTATTGCAATTAATATAAATAATAATAATAATAATAATGATGAAAATATTTTATAATAATAATGGAATGTAATGACTTATCTGAAGGCCAACTGGAAATCCTTGGATCAAGAACCCTTCTCTGCCCCCTTACCTCCGTGAAAATTTAGCTAATCAGTATTTAAGAAGAAAGGTAATATTGAAGAAATTTTAGTTGTAGCTGTATAACTTGAGAAAAACTCTAGAAAACTTAAAATAAATATTGTAGGTGTAGCTAGATGAATAACTTATGGGAAACTCGTGTAAATTAATTTTTTTTAGTTGTAGCTGGATGGATAACTTAAAAAAACTAATGTAAATTTAAATTTTTTAAAATATTTTAGCTGTAGTCGGATAACTTAAGGAAAACTCATGTAAACTTAAAAATATATATTTTTAGCCACGACTTATTTTGAGAATTAATGAATAATATCCTTCCTTCCCCTTAAACCTAACTTACTCCCCTACGAGCCCCGTGAGGGCAGATGGGGCTAGGCCGGGGACAGTTGGTCCCAGAAGATGAGGAGGAATACTTGTACCTCCTCCATAACGAACATAGGTCAGACACTCCCAAGACAGGGAGCCAAGGCCGGGTCACCATCTGGAAGAGACCAGGACAGGAGGAAGTATTGGCGAATCAAGAGGTTTATGTCTGTCACTGTATGTACGCCGAAAGGTGTAATGTCTCTCAATGTATATACACCGAGAGGTATACATCTCTCCAGTGCATATACACCGAGAGGTGTCTCTTAATATATACACCAAGAGATGTATGGAGACTAACAGGTGTAGGAGAGGCTAATACTCATGTACCTGTTTACCGGTAGGTAGAAGGAGGTGGTGTAGGGAGATTAATATCCAGGTACCTATTTACTGTTTGTTGAAAAGGAGCAATATAGGCAAGGAGAGTAGCATCCTGGTTCCTATTTATTATTAGATGAACAGGTTTGTAAAGATAAATACTCAGGTGACATTTACACAATAAACAAGGTGACAAAAACGCGAATAAACAAGGCGACATATACGCACTAGTCAAGTAGACAAACCTGTGGGACCTACCAGACTTACTAAACCAAAGTTTTATCAAATACCCTGCTACATGCAGCCAAACTTACAATTACACAATCACCAGATACCTCAAGTACCTGCCAGATATCTATCACGTGTTAGTTTGGGGTTAGAACCTCTTCAGGAAAATCATGGTCACGGATGCAATTCAATCCATTGTGAGCGTAATCTCAACTATGGGTTGGTTCCGCTATCCAGAGGCGCTGGTGGGAGGTTTAAATACCACTGACTCTTCACTACGGTCAATTGAGGCTTGTATACGATTGTTCCAGCGTACTTTTTGTGAAACAAGCTTGTGAGTTTATGGATCGTAGTCTGTTTAATCAGGTGCAGTATTATTGTTAGATTTCCACCAATATATGCACCAAAAGCTGTATTTATCGGTATACATTCACCAAGACTATTAGAGTACTCACCTAAATGTGGTCGAGTCAGCCCCTGGCCTCGCCCGTTGCTGGCCGCTACTAGGTTCACTCTCTTCTGGCTACGAGAGCTCTATCAGTACCATCGTACCTCTTCTCAAAGCTATTTATGGATCTGTCTCTACTCAACTGTTCAGACTATTCCCTTCCTGACCACTTTAAGGCTGAAGAAATACTCTAACAGTCCTGTGACTCATGTGTTTTCAACTTCAGCTGTTCCCTGGTGTTGCTGTTTCCATCCTCTCGAACACTCTTTTTCCCTGTCCACCCCTATCAATTCTCAGTATTTTGTGCGATTGTTATATCACCCATTGTCCGACTATTATCTAATAGTATCATAATGTGTTTAACTCTCCAAACTCTCCTCATAACACATACCCCTTAGTTCTGGGGAGTGTATCTCACAAGTGTATTCACCACGAGTGCATATTTACCGAAAGGCTTGTACATACACTAAGGGGTATATATCTCTCACTTTATATACGTCCAATGGATATGTAGCTCAGTTTATATACAAGATATGTGTTTATCGCTCTATTTTTACACCAGGAAGTGTGTGTGTGCAACCCTCAATCATCTAATATACAGTAGTAAAAGACTGGAATGGTTTACCTGTAATATCAGGCCAATGTTAATATAAATCAGTATAACAGAGCTTAAGACAGTAGGTAGAAGACACGTGTGCACCGATCAAGACATTTCTAATGAGTCGAAGCCAAAAGTGGGTTCCACTTCTATTAGCTCTGAAGAGGCTCGGTTGGCAGCGCACTCAGCTCACATACTGAGTGTCCGTGGTTCGATTCCCGGCAAGGGTGGAAACATTGGGTATGTTTCCTTGCACCTGCTCCTCCCGTTCACCTATTAGTAGCGGGGTACCTGGGTGTTAGTCGACTCTTGTGGGTCGCATCCTGGGGGTCTACCTACCTGAGTCTACCTAGAAGGCATTCCGGAATCGCGCCCCCCGCGGCCCGGTCATGACCAGGCCTCCTGGTGGATCAGGGCCTGATCAACGAGGCTGTTACTGCTGGCCACGTAGTCCAAGTACCACAGCCCGGCTGATTTAGCACTGACTTTAGGTATCTGTCCAGCTCCTCTTGAAGACAACCAGGGTCTGTGGTAATTCCTCTTATGGCTGGTGGGAGGCTGTTGAACAGTCTTGGGCCAATTTGCCTGTGGCGCCCTTACTTTTTCACTGGGGGTGTTACATCGCCTGCCATGTCTTTGCTTTCGTAGGGAGTGATTTCTATGTACAGGTTAGGGACCAGTACCTCCAGAATCTTCCAGGTGTAGATTATGATATATCTCGCCTGCGCTCAGTGAATACAAGTCAAGTGCTTCCAGAGCATTCCCAGTAGTTATAAGATTTCTTCGGATTTTTAACCCCGAGGACTGTCTGTCTTATTCCCATTGGGGTCCTCAATCTTGTCCCCCAGGATGCGACCCAGAACAGTCGACTAACAACCCAGGTACCTATTTGCTGCTAGGTGAACATGACAACCCAGGTGTGAAACACGTCGAAATGTTTCCACCCGCCGGGAATCGAACCCGGGCCTTCCTAGTGTGAAGCGAGAGCTCTAGCCACCAGGCCACCGGGCATTAGAATCAGGTTGCCTGAAATACATTGCATACTACTGGTTTTCTTTGCGCGCCCACCAGTGTTGTATTACATGTAAACTCATTATTTTTGTACTGAAAAAAGAAATATTTTGGGTTTAGTTTAATATTTTTTATTATGCACCCCATACCCATCCTATGGATGGTATTTAAAGAGTTAGAGAGGCGCATAATGGGTTCAGGGGACTGGGCTGCAAAGTTTTGATAGCTGTCAGGTTACAGTGGTAATGAACTGAAAAACCTATACCTAGGCTTATTATTGGCCATCTTGTAATATATGCTTCATAAAATGTATAAATAATAAAGTACACCCCACTTTGTAATATTACCAGAAATAAAGAATTGAATTAAGATTGAATTAAACTATCTACATGTATACCAGTGTTAATGAACTATCTACATGTATACCAGTGGTAATGAACTATCTACATATACCAGTGGTAATAAAGACTATCTACATGTACACCAGTGATAATGAACTATCTACATGTATACCAGTGGTAATGAACTATCTACATGTATACCAGTGGTAATGAACTATCTACATGTATACCGAGTGGTAATGAACTATCTACATGTATACCAGTGGTAATGAACTATCTACATATGTACCAGTGGTAATGAACTATCCACATGTATACCAGTGGTAATGAACTATCTACATGAATACCAGTGGTAATGAACTATCTACATGTACCAGTGGTAATGAACTATCTACATGTATACTTTGTACATGTACTTGTAGAAATAAAATTATTATTATTACTAGCCTTGTGGCAGTAACATCATATAAGGAGGCAGGGCTGATACGAATTAGGCGCAGTGGCCCACTTGTAACTAGCAACAACAAACATCTAACAAGTAAATGTTAGTAATTAAATAAGTTATTCAGTTACAGGTACACATAAATACAATTGCATAAATTATCATACATAACAGTATATGTGTATATTACCTAGGATAACCCAAAGAGAACCACAAAGTTCCTAATGAATGAAGCTACATGCATTGAAATAAAAATTATTATTATTATTATTATTATTTTCATTGTAATTTATTTTCATGAATCTGATTCATATTTTATTGTTAATAATTTGTTTTTTTTTACTGTACTTAACAGGATACAACGGAAATAAGTCACTTTGTTTTGACTCATAAGTTACGCATATGTTACTATAAAACAACTGTACTCCATAAACTGCGTACGTAACTGTGCCTAAATAAACTTACATAATTTCTTTTATATCTGTGAAATTTGCAATTATTATTATTACTAATTATTATTATAATAAAAGAAGCTCTAAACCTATAAGGTCATACAGCGCAGCGGGGCAAGGGATTGTGTAAGTGTATTCAGGTATACACAAATACAGTTACATTGATTATAATCTACACATAATGCTGCTATGTATGATAATGCATGATCATACATTGATGTTTCGAGTCACCGTTAAATTGGTGTGCTCCTCCCACCCAGAGGTTCTTGCTCGTCGTGGATGTTACTATGGACTCCTCAGGTGTGTACATGTGTACCAGATAAATCAGATGCTAGGGGTGGGTATGGGGAAGGGTATCATTACTGTATAAATGAGTAATGCCCAAATAGAGTTCCATAATGCAGTATTGCAAAAGTAACAAATTGCCTGACAAATATTGAAATTTTTCCTTTTGTGGAGAGAGGTGAACTTATGATCACAAAATGTGTTCAAAAGCCTGTATGGTGTTGGTCTTTATATAAAATTAGATTTGGAAGACTTTCTGTACTCATAATTGGTATAATGGTGGTCTGTCGTGAGTGAGGATGTTGGGTGGTCCTTGGTACTCTTTACATAGTGAGGGAGGTGTACTGTAGGTGTTTAGGAGAAAAACCAGATGTTTATGTTGTTCTTTATGTAGGTGTTTTAAAGTAGGGAATGTTTTATAACATATACCAAGCGTGTGAATAGATCCGTGGTTGCGGGAGAGGAGGAAAATATAAATGATAATTTGATATAGTAGTATATGTACAGGTAATTAATTATAAGCATAACAAAGGCATGGTGAGTGCAGAAAGGAAAATGTGTCATTCTATGTTTGAGTTGGTTTTTGTCATTAATGTGACTTGAGGCACAAGTCAATTTATTAAAAGTATATAGTATACAAAGTCATCTTCCTATATTCAGGGAAGTACAGTGCCTGCACTCTAAAAGGGATTTGGGATATTTGCTGTTTAGAGTGCCATCCTGACCATACGTATCTTGCATGCCTCTGTAGGGTGGTGATAGTGTGAATGATGGTAAAGTGTTTCTTTTCGGGTCACCCCACCTCGGTGGAGACAGCCAGCATGTTAACAAAAAGTCACGTGACAAGTAAGCTGGCTCTTAAGTTATAGTTTAATATCTTTATTGTACACCCCATACCCCATTCTGTTGGTGGTAGTCCCAGCAGATCAATGAGGTGCATAATGGTCAGGGACTGGGTCCATGGATCTTAAGCGTATGTGGAAGATGGTGCATAATAAGAGATAGCAGGGCTCTTTAATATTGATTCCCATAGTGGTGAATGGTGCAGGAAATTGCACACTTGTGTGGAGTAACTATTGTATAAATACAGCCTCTCCTCACTTAGCAGCGTACAGTGGACCCCCGGTTTATGTAATTACGTAATTCGTTCCAGAATGCTGTTCCAGAGTGCCGTTACCAAACGAATTTATTCCCATAAGGAATAATGTAAATTAGATTAGTCCTTTTAGACCCCCAAAAATGCACTTACAAAAGCACTTACAAAAATACTTACATAATTGTTCGAGTTTGGGCAGTACGTAAACCCGGGGCCACTGTACTCATTTACCGACAACTCGGACTTACGACGGAGCTCTCATACCAGTATGCATACCTAAATAATGTATATTAGAGCTGAATTCCTCTATTCTGTTTATTACAATATACAGTACACTGCATAAACATTTAAAAATATACCAAATTTTATAAATGGTTGCAAAGGTAACCATAAACAAAAAAAAAAAAAAAAAAGACAATATCAAAGATGGTTGACACTGACCCACTACCATTATAGTATGTGTGAGAAATTATGTGGGTAAATTTTACAGACAATGTCCTAAATTAACATTTCTCCCATAATTGTGAAGAAACTTTTAATTGCATCAAACAGTTTACGCTTACCGATATTGATGCCTCGCAATCCAAGGTGGGGCTTTAAGGACACCAGGTGCACAGTAATATTCCTCCTTCATGCCCACCTTCTGCCTAGTTCATCACGTCTCACACCATGAACTAGGCCCTTAAATTATTATTGGGGTACATATACAGTGGACCCCGAGTAACGAACACCGGAAATCGTACAATTATGTAAGTATAATATTGTAAGTGCTAGCTGGAAGTGTATTTTTGAGGTCTGAAATGAACAACCTACGTGACATTATTTCTTAAGGGAGTAGAATTCGTTGTTAATGGCACTTGAGCAGGCTTCTGGAATGAAGTTTACCACGTTACTCGGGGGTCCACTGTAGTTCTTAAAATTATTTGAAAAAGTATATCAGTAACACTGACAGTATATAATGGATTTCATATATACAGTACTCGGTAATATCAATTACAGTGGACCCACAATTGTTTGTAATGCTCCAAACTTCCGAACAATTATGTAAGTGTATTTTTGTAAGTGCTTTTGTAAGTGTATTTTGGGGTCTAAAAGGACTAGTCTAATTTACATTATTCCTTATGGGAATAAATTCGTTTAGTAATGGCACTTGAACAGCATTCTGGAACGAAAAATCCATGAACACGATCCACTGTACTTGACCTGCGTAATTTGTAGGTAATTTTTATATAAAAAATCAATTTTAGGTTAAAAATAAAGAATATTAAAGATCACTCATTAAATTAAGATTTTTGGTGCTATATCCTAACGCCTCCTTTCAGTAGGCAATTCATATTGGCCAATATAAATTAACACCTGTAGTAAATTTATACACTGGGAGGCGTGCATTATGGTGTGAACTTCATCCAATTTCTGAAGATACCACTTCTATTACCTGATTAATTTCATCTGAAAGATTTGGCGATTTCAAATTCCTCGAGAGAACTAAATCCACCTCTCCAGGACGGCCACCTGGGCAGTAATCACTGAAGATTCAATTTTCCTTTTATGACCTCCTCTTTGGTCAAATAAAAAGAGCCGAGATGACCAGCCAGTCTCAGCCTTCCAAACCTATTATCGCCAACACTGCCCTTGCCATCTACCCAACCCCTCCTCCCTGACTCAGTTGAAGCACTCCCTCACTTCCTCACAAGTAGTTGATTTTTGACTACCATTAATACTACTTCCTATTTACATTACATTATATTAACCACTTTACATACACACATTACTAATTAAAGAAAAATTATGGCAAATTTTCCACAGTATGCTCCTCATAGCGATGAATTCGTTTACCAACGTGGTCATAGGAATGGAACTCATGAATTAAGTGAGGAAATACAGCACTTGATTATAATCTGAGGGCTATTTAGGCTTTTTATTATGTTTTCATGACAATAAATTCAAATTAGTTCATGGTTTAGATACACTGTACGTATATTAGATTATGAGAACTGTAGTGCAGTGGAAACATAATTACTCATTTTATTTTTCAGAGCACACTCCTTTATTAGAAGCATCAGATATTTCTCAGGAAAACAGGAGGCCATCTACTGTTGCTGTGACTGTACCTATACTATACCAGGAACCTACACCAAAACACACTCCCCGGTCCATCTCCTGTAGACCTGGCTGAACCTGTAACAGACCTGATCAACAACGAGGCAGACCTTCCGTCACCTATTGCACCGGCAGTACCCACATCGTAATCAGAACTCCACACCACAAATACACTCACCGGTAGACTCTCATGATCTGGTGGATGGGCTATTCAACAAATGGATGTCCTTATAATCCAGATACAGAAGACCCATTCTCAGAGGTTCTGGTTGGCAAAGTCAAAACTGCAACCTATCTAAGCCGTTTTTGGATTTTATTTGTATTTTCAATCCTTGCCTGGTTCCAGGTTAGCATTATTGGAAGTAAAAATTACTGTTGTATATCATAGCATTTTACTCTTTATTAAAAATGTTTTCTAGTTAGGTTTAGAAATGTTTGTAACATAAATTTTACTCTGTATTTATACTGTAAAAACTTGGATATAATGCAAGGCTTTAATTACACTAGTTTTGAGTAATAGTTTATGGAAGAATTTCTTGGTTTTTTTCAGTGCGTACAGTGGAACACTTGGGGTCCTTTTGGCCGAGTGTGAATGCAGCATTCCCAGGCTGGGGGTTCTGAGACAGTGGCCATGATGGCTAACTGGGGAACATAACATTTGTGGCTTTTGTCACACCCATGTGCTGGCTCATGAATAAAAAGGGCTCTGGGTAGGAGTGTGTTGTGCATTTTTTGGTTGCTTGTGGCACTATTGTCAAATTATCCCTTTATACCACCTCTGCAAAGGTTCTTCAATGTGTGAGTACTTCTAAACTATTTGAGTTGGTCTTAGTAAAACTGTTTATTAAACATATTAATGAAGCTAGTGCTTGTATTCTATCTGTTCTTTGCAATGTTTTGTAGAATTGCTTATGTCAAAATCTTTGTGCCATATCAGTACACCTTTTATAACTGTTTGGTTGCAAATGTTTAGCTTTTTAAATTTTTACTTGCAGTTGTTAATATTATAGTGTGGCAGTCTCCTGACACACTACAGCCCTCTCCTCACTTAACCCTTTCAGGGTCCAGAGGCCAAATTTCAAAGTGTGCACCAGGGTCCAAGAATTTTCAAAAACAATTTTTGTTATTTTTTCCTTAGCAAATGGTAGATAATCTTTTCTGATGGTAATAAAACAAAAAGTACGAAATTTGATGGAAAATTGACAGAAATTATACTCTCGCGAATTTTGATGCGTCAGCTATATTTACGCATCGCGTTTTGCTGACTTTGACTCCCATTTTAGGCCAATTACATTATTCCAGTCGACCAAATTCTTATATTTCGCTAGTATTGCTTCTATTCTATCCGATTGAGCACAAAAAATCGCCCAGTCAACTGTTTCAACTACAAAATAAAGTGATCGAAAATTGGTAATTTAGCCAATTTAACACAAAGTTAAAATATTCCAATTTCAAAATATGGTGCACATAATAAACAGTGCAGGCATTCCTGGCACTAAACTAACATTTCCTCTGTTCATTAGTTATATTTTCAGTCTTTAAATGAATTCCCTTTAATTTTTATTCACATAATGAATTTTATTCGAACCAAAAAAATGGAAGATTTACTGTTATGCAATATTGTAATAATTGTATAAATAATGTCATCACATTTGTGAACGTATATTAGACCCACCAGCTGGCACGTATTAAGTATGAGGTCATTTGTTTATCTTGAACATTGGCAAAAATTGAACATTTCTAAGCTACTTTGAGCTCAGTTTTAGCCATTTCCAATTACTAAAACCAATCAAAAATCATCTTTACTTCTGTAATATATCTTCCATTCTATCAAATGATACCAAGAAATGTAAATACAACTATAAAAGCATACGAAAAAACACTGCAAAGTCGCTGTTTTAATAAAAAATTACGGTCTCAGTTTTTTATCTCATTATGCACTGTGTGCTGCAGGATTTGTTTATGTGGTGCACATTTACCATCTAGATGTATTCTCTCATATCTAGGCCCAAATTTACGCTCACAGCTTATCTAGGTAGGCTGAAGCTCATGGCGTAGAACTACGGTTTGGACCCTCAACTCAAAGCCGTGGGAGTTAACCCCTTTTAGGGTCCGTGCCAGTTCTGGCTTTGAGTTGAGGGTCCAAACCGTAGTTCTACCCATAGGGTCAGCTCATCAGATAAGCTGGAGGGTAAATTTGGGCCCAGATATGAAAAAAAGGAAATTACCCCTAAAACAAATCCCCGCAGCACACAGTGCATAATGGGGGTAAAACGAGACCGTAATTTTTTTTTAAAACAGGACTTTGCAGTGTTTTTGGGAATTTTTTATAGTTTTATTTGCGATTTCTTGGTTCATTTGATAGAATGGAAGATATATTACAGAAAAAAAGATGATTTTATTGGTTTAGTACTGGAAATGGCTTAAAAATGACTCAAAATAGCGGAAATTTTTAATTTTTGCCAAAGTTCAAAGTAAACAAATGACCTCAACGTCTAATAGGCCAGCTGGTGGGGCTAATATACGTTCACAAATGTGATGATATTATTTATACAATTATTACAATATTGCATAACAGTAAATCTTCCATTTTTGGTTTGAATAAAAATTCATTATGTGAATAAAAAAAATTTAAAAGGGGGAAATTTATTTGTAAAGACTGAAATACTAATGAACAGAGGGAAAAGTTAGTTTAGTGCCAGGGAATCCTGCATTTTTTATTTGCACCCTATTTTGAAATTGGAATATTTTGAACTTTGTGTTAAATTGGCTAAATTACCAATTTTGATCACTTTTTTTTTTGTATTTGAAACAGTTGACTGGGCGATTTTTGTGCTCAATCGATAGAATAGAAGTAATACTAGCGAAATAGCTAAGAAAATTTTGGGCACTGGAATAATGTAATTGGCCCAAAAAGGGAGTCAAAATCAGGCCCAAAAACGCCGATACGTAAATATACTGAGGGATCAAACAATTTTGTCAATTTTCCATCAAATTTCGTACTTTTTGTATTATTACCTTCAGAAAAAGATTCTCCACCATTTCATAAGAAAAAAATATAAAAAAAAATTGAAAATTCTTGGACCCTGGTGCACACTTTGAAATTTGGCCTCTGGACCCTGAAAGGGTTAAGACATACTATTATATTCCTGAACATCCCTGCTTACTTTGTACTCTCTAATCTATCCATACTTTACCTATGGTATCTGTGCATGGGAATCAACAAAGGCTATAATCACCTTAAACTTATTGTTTACTTAGCAAAAATCAGCTCTCAGAATAATTACTCCTAGCAACACACAACCCTTCTTATTCAAAAGTTTAAATTTGCTTAACTTATAAAATATTCTACTGTACAATCTATACCTACAGGACACTCAATTCAAACACTAACCCAGAGCTTATATTCTATGTGGAGAGCTGCAACACAACACAGACAAAACAAGGAACAAGTATCTCTCTGACCTTCCAAGTGTCAGTCTCAACTTGTTCTAACACTCCATGCAAATTAAAGGCCCAAAAATTTGGGAGTCATTGTTTGAAAATGCCAAATATTCCCCATCAGCCATCGTCTTTACTAGTACAGTGGACCCCCCGATTTCGTCAATAATTCTTTCCAGAAGGCTGTTCGAGTGCCGTTACCAAACGAATTTGTTCCCATAAAGGCGAATGTAAATTAGATTAGTCTGTTTCAGACCCCCAAAAATACTTACAAAAATACACTTACATAATTGTTCGAGTTGGGAGCAGTACGAAACCCGGGGGTCCACTGTATTGTTAAAAAAATACCTATTCAATCCTTATTAAATCTTACAAAAATATTATATCCACTCACTCTTAAATTCTCATATTTTGATTTCACCACAGTTCAACCCCCCTCCTCCCCAACCCCACAAAATGCAGATCACTGAACCGATACAATTTTATTTGTAACTGACCAACTTGTCATTTGCAACCCGTCTCACTGTACTTGTGATTATAATACATTACTAAAACTGTGCCAATACTCAATGACATTAGTAATATAATAGGTCTAGATTTTAGTAATAAGCCTTATGATTAATTTGCCAGAAATGCATTGTATAATTAGAGGCTTTCTTCTGAGCCTACAGTTGTGACAAATTATACCTGTACAGCCTCTCCTCACTTAACGATGGAATTCCGTTCCTAAGACCACGTCGGTAAATGAATTTGTCACTTAGCAAGGAGCATTCTAGTATAATGGTAGTAGGTGTGTCAACCATGTTTAATATTGTTTTAATGTTACCTTTGCACCATTTATAACACTACCTTATAAATATTTAAATATTTATAAGTAGTGTACTGTATACAGTGGGACCCCGGAAATCGGCTGGTCTGATTATCGGCCTGCTCGGAAATCGATCGCTTTTTTCGGCCCAATTTTTCCCCGATTATAGGCCGTTCCCCGATTATCGACCCGCGTACCAGACCTGTCCGCCTGCTCCGCGCTTGCGCACCTCACCGCGCAGGCATCATGAGCCAGTCTAGCGCTGTTTACCTTTGAGTAAACATTACACAGAGCGCTCATTCAAACATTTCACAATAAATTTATTGTTTATTGGTGATTAACCCTTTGAGGGTCGCGAGGCCCTCTCCCAAACTCGTTCTCAGGGTCGCAAATTTTTCGGAAAAAAAAAACAATTTCTTATGCAATGATAGAGAATCTTTTTCCGATCATAACGCAACCAAAATTATGAAATTTGATGGAAAACTAATGGAATTATGGTCTCGCAAAGTTAGCGGTATCGATGACATTTACGCATTGGTGATTTCGCCCACTTTGAGCCCTATTTTCAGCAAATTCCAATGTTTCGGTCTACTAAAATTATAGCTATTTCGCTAGAATTCCATTTGTTCTATCAATTGAGTATAAGAAACCGCCAATTTACCGATTTCAACTACCCAATAAGGTGGTCAGAAATTCGCAATTTGGCCAATTTCACACAAATTTCAAAAGATGACTATTTCAAAATAGGGTCCAGAATAAACAAGACAGACATTCCTGGCACTCAAATAACATTTTATCTGTTCATTAGTCACGTCTCCAGACCCCTCTTACATTACTTTTGCTTTCCATTTTGAATTTTTATTCTCACAAAAAATAGAAGATTTACTGTTATGTATACAACTGCATCATTGTAAAAATGGTATAAATAATATCAGCGCACTTGTGCAAGAATATTAGACTACCCAGTTGATGTGTACTGGACGCATGGCGTGATTTGTTTACTCTTGAACATCGGCAAAAATCAAACATTTTTGCTACTTTGCACTCAGTTTCAAGGTACTTGTCATCGTGAAACCAGTCAAAATTATCTCTATTTCTGTAATATATCATCCATTCTATCAAATGAGACTAAGAAAACGAGTATACAAGCATAAATACTATACGAAAATAGACTGCAAATTCGCTGTTTTAAACCAAAAACAGTCAGTTTTTTTTTCCTCATTATGCACTGTGTGGTGCAGGATTTTTTTATACTGCGCACACTGACTGCACAGACCCATTCACTCACATCTAGGCCTACCAGCCTGTTTCCACTTGATTTGAGGGCGCTAGAATTTAGGCGTACTAGTACGACGAAAACCCTGGTGCGTAAGCCGTACTAGTACGGCCGAAACCCTGAAAGGGTTAAGTGATTGTCACTGTGAAATAAGTCACCATGGGCCCAAAGAAGCTTCCTAGCGGCACCCCTGTGGTTAACCCTTTGACTTTCGGTCGTATATACACGTCTTACGAGCCAATGTTTCGGACGTATTAAGACGCATAAATTCTAGCGGCCTCAAATCAAGCAGGAGAAAGCTGGTAGGCCTACATGTTGTACGGTTCATACTTCTAACAGCTATTACCATAGTTGTCCAAGTGATCACCAACCTCTGCCCATGTGATCTTTCGTTAGCCAATCATAGGCCTCCCTTTTTGAATGCCCAAGTGCCGGGACGACTAGCAGTCAGTTCCATCCTGATAGGCAGTGAAGTTCTGACGTAGGCCTACGACTCGAGGCTTCTCATACATTTAACGCCTCCAATATACGCTACCACACCAAGCTCATCTTTTTTCTCTTACCCAATCCATGCAAAGAACCCTCACAACACAATGTGAGAGAATGGGTTTGTGGTCAGTGTGCGCAGTATAAAAAAAAATCGGGCAGCCAGTGGAGCATTGTGGGAATGCCATTTCAGTAGTCCTTGTTCAGCATGCCTAGCGGTAAGAATTATCTGACTCCTTGGCACATCTGGGACTGTTCTCTTCCTCAGTGATAGCTTTAACACAGATGGAAGTGTCTCTGAAGATAAATTTCATGGTTTTGAGGAGTTTATGACCGAAAGAAATGCCCAGGATACCAGAAGGAAGGAAGGAAGAAAGAAAGAAAGGAAGGAAAGAAGAGATGAGAGGGAGGAAGGAAGGAAAGAAGAGATGAGAGGAAGGAAAGAAGAGATGAGAGGAAGGAAAGAAGAGATGAGAGGAAGGAAAGAAGAGATGAGAGGAAGGAAAGAAGAGATGAGAGGAAGGAAAGAAGAGATGAGAGGAAGGAAGGAAGGAAAGAAGAGATGAGAGAAAAGAAGGAAAGAAAGAAGAGATGAGAGGAAGGAAGGAAAGAAGAAGTAAGGAAGGAGGAAAGGAAGAAGGAAGGAATTAAGAAAGAAAGAAAGAGAGAAAGGAAGAGATGAGAGGAAGGAAGGAACAAAAGAAGTAATAAAGGAAGGAAGAAATAAAGGAAGGAATGAAGGAAGAAAGGAAGGCAGGAAGGAAGAGATGAGAGGAAGGAAGGAAGGATGTAAGGAAGGAATGAAGGAAGAACGGAAGCTAGGAAGGTAGGTATGAAGGAAAGGAAGGAGGTTGTAGGGAAGAAGACATGGGTCCCCGTTTGTGTTGACAGGCAGTGAGGGTGGTGAGTAATGGTATAATATGTCATTTTGACAGCTGCCTTACCCTGACTCAGCAAATTTAGATGTCCACACACACACACACACACACACACACACACACACACACACACACATAGCTTGGAGCTTTGAAGTGCTAATTGCCGTTGATGGAAAGTGTCCAGTCATTATATATGTGTATATATATTATACAACAATAGTAATAAAAAAAAAAATTTATTGTTGGTTGGTGTAAACAAGTTTTGTAAACAATATAATGATACTAATATTTGTGCACTTATTGTGTTGCATATAACGAGTGTATATATATACAGTGGTACCTCGGTTAACGATATTTTTTCGTTCCAGAATGCTGTTCAAGTGCCATTACCAAACAAATTTATCTCCATAAGGAATAATGTAAAATAGACTAGTCTTTTTAGACCCCCAAAAATACACTTACAAAAGCATTTAAAAAAATAAACTTACATAAAAGGGAGTGTTTGGGGACCATCGTTAACCGAGGTACCACTGTACATTGCACCTTACTTTGGTCTCACAGGCCACATAAGTTACGTAAAAAAATAAATTAGTGAAAAAAACAGGAAACCTATGAAAGGAAGTAAACCAAAGTTTACCGGGTGAGCGTCATTCGCCGCTGTTGCCATACGCGGCTCATTTTTTGCCAACTTTACGCCTCTATCTCGGTAAATACTGATCGCAATTTTTTTTTTTTTTTGGGGGGGATTTAAACAATCAGAAAAATAATCTTAACATTTTGATAAGAAAAATAATTTTTTTTTTTTCGAATATTTCCCGACATAGAATGACAGTTTCAGAGAGGGGCCTCCGACAGTCAAATGGTTAAGAAAGTGAGGAACACCATCGAACTAAAGAATGAGATAGCAGAAAAATATGAGAGTGGGGGAGCTTGCCACGATGTAAAACAAAAACAAATCTACTATCACCTCTATCCTGGCAAAGAGAAAATAAATCAAGAAAGCTGATGTTGACTCTCAAGCTGGTCCTAGTGGCATTAAAAGACCAAGTAACCCCAGATAGGGATTGGATACCTTAAGTCCTTATGGAGGGGGATTCCCCTTCCAAACACTAAGCCCTTCCCCTGTCCTCCTCCCTATCTTCTAGATGCCAGCAAGTCTCTTCACAATAAAGGTAAGTATAAATGTTATTTATTATTATGTTATTTATTATTTCTTGTTATTAGGTTTTGTTATTATGTGTTTTGTGTACAGTAGAACGTCATTTAGCATGAGATTATGTTGCACGTTACGGGTATTGCACGATTTAAGATTTGCGACACATTATCATCTTACACGACGTAAAGATGATATTACACGGTTCGGCAGGAGGGGAAAAATTTTGAGCGCGCGGTCGCCCGCGGTGGGTTAAACCATTGAGTCAGTGGGGGTCCTACTAAGGGTGGCTATGAGCCACATCAAGTGTTTAATGCTGACGAGACAAGTGTTTTCTGGAAGAAAATGCCAACACGAACTTCTATCAGTCAGCAAGAGAAAAGTGCACCAGGCTTCAAGACAGCAAAGGATCGCTTCACCTTGCTCCTTTTCGGTAATGCATCAGGTGATTTCAAGTGTAAGCCCATGGTTATTTACTGCCTAAGAATCCTCATGCTTTGAGGAAAAGGGAATTTTTTTCCTTCCTGCAAACTGTAAGTTTATTCAGATACACGGGGCCAGGAGCTGAGTCTCGACCCCTGCAACCACAATTAGGTGAGTACAGTTACATACATTATCATACATAGCAGCATATGTGTAGAGAACCTAGGATAACAAAAGTCAGTCAATGGAAATACTAAGTCACTCTGACTTTTTTGGGTTATCCTAGGTTCTCTACACATATGCTGCTATGTATGATAATCTTCGTAACTGTATCTGTGTATACCTGAATAAACTTACTTACAGTTTGTGGGAAGGAAAAACAAATAACCATTCTCACAAGCAGTCTTGTGTTTCAGCAGACACCACCCGCCTTACACAGCCACCACGGACCCCACCATCCCAGCATTCGTATGTATTTCATACGCGTCAAGAAGTCCTGGCTACAAGCCAGCTGTGTTTGTGAAGAATAAGAGAGAATGAATTGTGTTTTCATCTTGAATTAACGAAGAAAACAAAGATATTAGACAAGACATAACCCGTGGCCGTAATGAAGTGTTACTTTGTACACATAAAAAGATGTAAACATAAGTTTGTGTGACTGACTGACTGATTTGACTGACTTGACTGACTGACTGACTTGACTGACTGACTGACTGACTTGACTGACTACTGACTGACTGAGCTTGACTGACGGCTGACTGACTTACGAAGACTTGACTGACTACGAACTGACTTACGACGTGACTGACTGACTGACTTGACTGACTACTGAATGACTTGACTGACATACTGAATGACTTGACTGACTTACTGAATGACTTGACTGACACTGACTTGACTTCTGAATGACTGACTGACTACTGCTGACTGACTGACTTACTGACTGACTTGACTGACTACTGAATGACTTGACTGACATACTGAATGACTTGACTGACTTACTGACTGACTTGACTGACTTACTGAATGACTTGACTGACTTACTGAATGACTTGACTGACTTACTGAATGACTTGACTGACTTACTGAATGACTTGACTGACTTACTGAATGACTGACTGACTGACTGACTGACTGACTGACTGACTGACTGGACTGACTGACTGACTTACTGACTGACTTGACTGACTTACTGAATGACTTGACTGACTTACTGAATGACTTGACTGACTTACTGAATGACTTGACTGTACGGTTCGTACTTCTAACGGCTGCGCCATAGCTGTTCACGTGATTACCATGTGACTTTGTGTTAGCCAATGATAGGCCTGCCTTTTGAATGCCTCAGCGCCGGGCGGCCTAGTAGTCAGTATCATCCGAGTAGGCCTAGCAGGCGGACACAGGCATAGGCTCTCAGCTCCCATATATCCAACGCTCTAATGATCAGTCAGATCAACCTGAATGTCGTTATTCCCTACGTACACGACAAGTGTTAAGAAATCCTCAAGTATCGTTTGTAGATACCAGTGTAGATCCTCCTCAATTAGAAGTTGAGTTACCTATTGTAACAGAGTTTGATCCACCCAGAGATGATAATTATACAGCCTATATCAATCTCACCCTAGCAGAGTCGGGGTTAAATGTAAATAACCTGTATAGATAAATATGTAGTAAGCGTTTAACTGTGTGTTATAATATCTACTTAGTATTACTCAAATTTTTTTTTGTGTTCACGTTCTCTCCGAGTTCTGAGAATTAACAGTATAGATTTGAGTGCACCAGATCTACCTTGTCTGTTAATCACTATCTTCTTGTAATTATATTTCCTCAGAATTCGTAGATCACATGAAGACAGTTCGATCGAACAAATTATTTTTTTTATCTCTTTTATCATGATTTTCTTGAATGAGCTTATTTAGATAATTCCTATGTATCATGATGCATCATATAGTAATGTAGATTGTTGTATCAAGATAACATCCATGTGAAGTATAATGTTAACTGTTGTGTACTTTGACATTGTATAGAACCAGCTGAGAGTTGTTGCCTGTTGTCCTTAGTTTGTATAGTTGTATGTCGAGACGCCATACTTAGCATGCCCGAGCTGTACGGTTCGTACTTCTAACGGATGCGCCATAGCTGTTCACGTGATTACCATGTGACTTGTGTTAGCCAATGATAGGCCTGCCTTTTGAATGCCTCAGCGCCGGGCGGCCTAGTAGTCAGTATCATCCGAGTAGGCCTAGCAGGCGGACACAGGCATAAGCTCTCAGCTCCCATATATCCAACGCCTCATTAAACGCTACCAAAAACCAAGCTCATCGTCTGTTAATATTACCAAATCTATAAAAAGAACCCCACAACACATGACTGACTTACTGAATGACTTGACTGACTTACTGAATGACTTGACTGACTTACTGAATGACTTGACTGACTTACTGAATGACTTGACTGACTTACTGAATGACTTGACTGACTTACTGAATGGCTTGACTGACTTACTGAATGGCTTGACTGACTTACTGCATGACTGACTGACTGACTTGACTGACTTAAAGTTAGACACTCAGTTCAACCATCGACTTCAGTTCAAGAACTTCTACTATCCACCTCAGCCCAGTAGGGCCACAGTATAACTCTCCACTCTCTTCACAATCATCCACAAACACCAGCACCCACAATTTAAGGTAAATACTATTATTTCTATTACATTTGTAGTCTTAAGCAGTAAAAACAACATAATACATCACGATAATGAACTACAATTACATATTCATTTTTATTTTTGTAAGATCTGTTGGTCTAAAAAAAACTTGTTTGGCTTTTTGGGGACTCCCAGGAACGTAACCCTATTTTTCCCATTAGTTCTTTTAATTATTTAACACAAAATTATCTAACACGACTTTTTCAGGAACGTAACTATCGTGCTAAATGACGTTCTACTGTATGTAAAACTATAGTTAATCTTTAAAAAATGTATTTTTTGTGAATATTTTTGGGTGTCTGGAACGGATTAATTGTATTTACATTATTTCTTATGGGAAATAATGGTTCAGAAATCGGCCAGTTCAATTTTAGGCCAAGCTCCTGGAACGGATTACGGCCGATTTCCGGGGTCCCACTGTATTGTAATAAACAGAAAAGAGGAAATCAGCTCAAATATACATTATTTGTGTATGCATACAGGCCAGAGAACCCGTCATAAGTCCGAGTTGTCAGTAAACAAGTAAGTCGCTAAGTGAGGAGAGGCTGTATTATACTAAGATCACTATCTAAACACTATCAATTGGAATGTATAACTACTGTAACTTCTTTGAATGGCACATAAGAAATATAATTCATATTTTATTTATACATACAATACTACCAAACTTGAAAACCAAAATTGACAATACGTACACCACCACACATGCCGGTCTGGCCAGAGGTCTTGCGGCTGCCTTTCTCCCAGGGTTCTAAGTGAGTCACGTTGTAGTAGATCTCGTCAATTACTTCATGATATGTTTTTAGCTGGTAAAGGTTCACTGTAGAAAAAAAAAGAAGCTTATATATATAAGTGTATACAAAAAATGAAATAATGATCAAGCAAGAATCAAATTACATGCTGTATACATTTTTTTAAGACAGTGACTACTTCCCACCATGAAAGGGTGACCCCAAAGAAGGAAGCGCATTCACCAGTATTTGCTCCCCAGCTGTCTTTTCAGAAGGGTACAGACATCTTGATCGAGTGATGACCCACTGACCTGCAGCATCCCTACACAGTTTAGAAAGTGCCAGCAATTTACATCTCACCACAAAAATGCAAGTCAAGTTTGCATGGTTTCCCATACATTAACATCACAAGAATTATACTCTTAAGAAAACAAGAATATTAAATAACTGGATAGAAAACTGCAAAAAGCAGTGCACATCTCTATCCATCTACCATTTATTTCTCATGTGCCATGTTATGACTAATTTAATATAATATATTATATAATATAATATAATATATTTTTTATTTGTAATTACAATCATGAACTGAAGTGCAAAGAAAGCCACTATCATGCCATGGCATTATGGCATTATACTACAGAAATTCATTGAGTTTGTTTTAGTTAAACATTAGCTTATGTTTATAACAGATAATAAGTTTACTCAAATTACAATCTAATGACTCTTTATGCCATCAGTGTTTTCCATAACATGTGTTTGCCATGGTCAGGTGTTTTAATCTTTATTTGCTATGCAGATAGGTTAATCTTGATTAACTTAGCCTAACCTAACCTGAAGCAATGTATAGGGAAAGTATGTAATCATTGACATTTATCAGACCAGCCACGACGTTGAGAAAATACCGAATTTTGACTGTTTACTGATGGTGCAAATTGGACATTACATTAGTTTAAGGCATGGCTTTTCTTGAGAGAAATGGTTACAGTGCTCACAAACAACAGGTTAAGTCCCTACTCTGATAAGATATGTTCAATATGCCTAATTAATCTCTAAACCTCTTAACTTTCAATACCTCTTTCAAATCCTCCTCCTAGTCTTTCCTCACATCCTCCTACACCACCTTCCATTCCTCCCTAAAAGTTACACTCACTTCAACTTCACCTATTCTGCTACATTATGTTTACATGACCAAAGAATCTTAGCAACCCCTTTTTGATATACGTATAGCTGTTCTGCTTTCTGAAATATAGTTTTCATAGCACCAAACCATCTAATAATTTTTATCTTTCTTTTTTTTTGCTAAATATACACACAACACACTGATCTTATACTTGCTACATTCACTGCCTCCAAGTTCCTATTTTTAGCAAAATTCACACCCATACAAAAGTGTCATAGCCACTATATTGTACTCTGTTATATTCATTTTTAACATTCACTGATTAACTTACTTCTTTCAACTTATTATACAACATTCCTGCAACATTCTTTCACCATCTGGTTTGTGACTTAGCTCATCCTTTATAGCAGTATGCTGATGTATCCACTTCCAATTATTGTACCTAAAATGCATGCACTCTTTTGCATTCACCACCAACTTTTACACATCCTTTCTTCACAAACCACTGCAGTTTCTCTTCAGTCTTTCAACAATGCTGTCATCTGCAAACAGCTACAGTGACTATTTCCACTTTATACAGACTAGTTCCTTTAACCCTTTGACTGTTTTGGTCGTATATATACGTCTTACGAGCCACTATTTCGGACATATACGTATCTACTCAAAAATTCAAGCAGCTTCAAATCAAGTGGGAGAAAGCTGGTAGGCCCACATATGAGAGAATGGGTCTGTGTGGTCAGTGTGCGCTGTATAAAAAAATCCTGCAGCACGCAGTGCATAATGAGAAAAAAAAAACTCCAACAGTGGTTTTTGATTAAAATGCCGACTTTGAGGTGTATTTTCATATAGTATTTATGGTTGTATTCTCTTTTTTGTGGTCTCATTTGATAGAATGGAAAACATACTACAGAAATACAGTGGTACCTCGACTTACGTTGTTATCACCTTACGTTATATTCGATATCCGTTACTTATAACGTAAGAAATTTGTATGCGACATCCGTTGTTTGATTCGTCTTACGCCTTTCGTACCGGACCTGTTCGCTTGGAGCCCAGCTGAGCGCGCACTCCAGGGAGCGTCAGTGTGCTATTGTTTACAAGCGAGAGCGACCACCCACCCACACCCACGCATTCATACCAGTATATTGTCATTATTCCACTGTTTTTAGTGCTTGCAACTGCTAAATAAGCTACCATGGGTCCAAGGAAAGATCCTAGTGCTAAGCCTGTGGCAAAGAGGAACAGAAATATATTTACGATAGAAATGAAGAAGGAGATAATAGAAAAATATGAAAGTGGAGTGCGTATCAGTGAGCTGGCCAGGCTGTATGGTAAACCCTATTCTACCATCTCTACCATTGTGGATAAGAAATATTTAAGTAAAATCAAGGAAGCTGTTGTTGCAAAAGGTGCATCTGTGATCACAAAACACAGACCACAAGTGCTGGAAAATGTGGAAAGGTTGTTGTTGGTGTGGATCAACGAGAAACAGTTAGCAGGAGATACTGTTTCGGAGGGAATAATATGTGAAAAAGCAAGGCAGTTGCATGATGATCTCCTTAAGAAAATGCCTGCAACGAGTGAAGTGAGCGATTTAAAGCCAGCAGAGGCTGGTTTCAAAAATTTAAGAAGCGTACTGGCATACATAGTGTTGTGAGGCATGGTGAGGGAGCCAGTTGTGACAAAAGTGCGGCTGAAAATATGTGCCTGAATTCCAGGAGTACATAGAGGCTGAACAATTCCTCCCCAACAAGTGTTTAATTGTGATGAAACAGGCCTGTTTTGGAAGAAAATGCCCAACAGGACCTACATTACTCAGGAGGAAAAGGCACAGCCAGGACATAAGCCTATGAAAGACAGGCTAACTTTGATGCTTTGTGCCAATGCCAGTGGTGATTGCAAAGTGAAGCCTTTACTAGTGTATCTTTTGAAAATCCCGAGTGTTTGGCAGATGTGGTGTCAGCAAGTCTAACTTGTGTGTGATGTGGAAGTCTAACAAAAGGCTTGGGTCACAAAGGACATTTTCTTAGATTGGTTCAATGAAGTGTTTGGCCCCAGTGTGAAGAAATATCTATTGGACAATAATTTGCCACTTAAGTGCCTCCTGATAATGGACAATGCTCCTTGTCATCCTCCAAACTTGGTAGAGAAAATTGTGGAGGAGTTTAAATTCATCAAAGTGAAGTTCTTGCCGCCTAATACCACTCCTCTCCTCCAGCCCATGGACCAGCAGGTCATTTCCAACTTTAAAAACTCTATACCAAAGCAATGTTTCAAAAGTGCTTTGATGTGACCACAGACATGAACATAACCCTAAGAGAATTTTGGAAAAACATTTCCATATGCTGCATTGTGTACACCTTATAGGTAAGGCTTGGGAGGAGTGACTACCAGGACTTTGAACTCTGCCTGGAGAAAATTGTGGTCAGACTGTGTCCTAGAGAGGGATTTTGAAGGTTTTGGGGCTGAGCCTCAGAACCCTGAGCATGAGCCTGTTTTGGAAGAAATTGTGGAATTGGGCAAGTCTTTGGGGTTAGAGGTGAGTGGTGAGGATGTGGAACAGTTGGTGGAGGAGCACAAGGAAGAGCTAACCACTGAAGATCTGCAAGAGCTTCAACAGCAACTGGAACAAGAGAGCAGAGGTCAGGACAATGGTTCAGAGGAGGAGGTGGAGGTGGAACAAAAATGGAAGAATGTGCCTTCTTCAAGGATTAGGAGATCTGTGCCAAATGGAGTGATGTGCAAGCATTTATGGATGAATATCACCCTAACCATGCTGTTGCAGGCCGTGCTGGCAACCTGTACAATGACACAGTGGTGTGTCATTTCAGGGATGTGTTAAAGAATCGCCAGACACAGAGCTCCCTGGACAAATTTGTTGTTAGAAAGAGGTTAGTGACTCTCAAGCTGGTCCTAGTGGCATTCAAAGAAAAAGGGAAGTAACCCCAGAAAAGAACTTACCACCTGCAGTGTTAATGGAAGGATTCCCTTCCAAACACTAGCATACTACTCCACCTTCTCCCCTCCTCCCGTCCTCCACACATCAACAACTCTTCAATAAATGTAAGTGACATGTTATTGTACAATATGTGCATGTGTATTTATGTATTCTTTATTCAATTATTTATTATTTAATGTCCAAAAGTTCTAAAAAATATTTTATTTAACTACTTTTGGAAGTCTTGGACGGATTAAATTTATTTCCATTATTTCTTATGGGGAAAATTGATTCGTGTTACGTTTGTTTCGTCTTAAGAAATGCCCTCTCTGACGGATTAAAAACGTAAGTCGAGGTACCACTGTAGAGATGATTTTGATTAGTTTCATGATGAAAACGACCTTGAAATTGAGCTCAAAGTAGGGGAAATGTTCGATTTTTGCCAAAGTTCAAGAGTAAACAAATCACGCCACGCGTCCAATACACATCAACTGGCGAGTCTAATATTCTTTCACAAGTGCACTGATATTATTTATACCATTTTTACAATAATGCAATAGTCTGCATAACGGTAAATCTTCTACTTTTTGTATGAATAAAAAATCAAAATAGAAAGCAAGAGTAATATAAGAGGGGCTTAACCCTTAAACTGTCCACCCGTAGATATACGTTCACTCGCGTAGCTGACCAAATATTTTGAAAAATTTTTTTTTTTTTTTTTTTAAATGAAGAGCACATTTTTATAAACAGGATAGGCTAAAAAAAAAAATTTGGGCCAGTACTTACCGAGATATAAGCCCGCCAATTTGGTACTGGATGCTCACCTGATGGCAACATCAAGTCCTGCCGCTTGCAGAAGTAATGCCGATATACTTTTTTTTCTAGTTTTTATTTTAATTTATATAATTTTTATGTTCTGATAATTACAATTTACAATAGTTCTTGTGATTTCATAGCCAATTTTTGTTCTAACACTAATATTATGTACTGAAATAGTACTCAAATAGTCACAATCACACCAACAGGTGAACAGTTTCACCTTCCTTGGTCATTTACTATTGTCTATAAATATATACGAAGTATTTATAGGTCCCAGCAATGTTTTAGACATCCTGGAGTATATATGAAACTCCTTGAAGAATGGTGTGTTGACAAGTGTAAGATAACTCTTGACAGTCCAGTGACATTTGATATTTGTCAGCAGTGCTGGAGGGAACCCTCCCTTTTTCAATATCTGTCTGTCTGTCTGTCTGTCTGTATCAGTCTGTCTATCTATCTGTCTGTTTGTCTAGCTCTGCTTATGTCTGTCTAACTCTGTTTATCTGTCTGCCTGTGTATGTCTTTCCGTCTGCTTGTCTCAGTCTCAAGAGTGTCTCGTAAGCCAACAGGTATTATACACGATGCAGAAGTGACGATGCGTATTACTTGCCAGGGGTTTCCATGCTTACTATGTATTATATCTACAAGCATTGTAAAGCACTTTGCCTGGAATTTTTGGGTTATCCTAAGTAATTTACACTATGTATAATAACTGTACTTATCTGTACATGTGAGAGAGAGACAGAGATATAGGACATATAGATATAGATAGATATATACAGACAGACAAAGATATAGACAGACAAAGATATAGACAGACAAAGATATAGACAGACAAAGATATAAACAGATAAAGATATAGACAGACAAAGATATGGACAGATAGAGTTATAGACAGATAGGGAGACAGCCAGAGACAGCCAGCCTGCCGAATACATAAGAACATAAGAAAGAAGGAACACTGAAGCAGGCCTACTGGCCCATGCAAGGCAGGTCCATGTCACCCCCCAACTTAGACCAATGACCCACCTAGTCAGGTCACATCCTCTGAAGGAAGGAGCATGGCATCAGACCTAGTAGCACAAGCTAGTCAGGTCCAACTCACACCCACCCACAGCCACTCATGTATTTATCTAACCTATTTTTACTTTCCTCTTATAAGGGGAGTGTTAATGCGACATAACATCATTGAATCCCTGGTGTTTGCCACACTATTTGCTCTAGCTGGCACTCAATCGAACTGGTGCTCCCACAAGGTACTAAGTGGTCCCAGATTTTTTTAATACTGCGCACACTGAGGGCGCAGACCCATTCTCTCATGTCTAGGCAACTCAGGCCTATCGCACTAAATTTGAGCGAATGTAAAATAAAACGTAGATGTACATTCGGTCAGCTACGCGCGTGAACGTATATCTACGTGTGGACAGTTTAAGGGTTAAAGACGTGACTAATGAACAGATAACATCTTATTTTAGTGCTTGACAACTTTTTTATTTTGCATGAAATTGGTCAAATTGCCAATTTCTGACCACTTTATTGGGTAGTTGGAATTGGTAAATTGGTGGTTTCTTGTACTCAATCGATAGAACAAATGGAGTTCTAAAGAAATAGCTATGAGTTTGGTCGACTGGAACAATGGAATTGGCCGACAATAGGGCTCAAATTCGGCGAAATTGCCGATGCGGATATATCGCCGAGATCACTAACTTCGCAAGAGCGTAATTCCGTAAGTTTTCCATCAAATTTCATACTTTTGGTGTCATTACCACCAGAAAAAGATTCTCTATCATTTCATAAGAAAAAATAATTTTTTTTTTCCGAAAATTTTGCGACAACAGGAGACATCTCAGGATTAGGGGTTACGACAGTCAAAGGGTTAAAACCATACCTCTCTGTAACACTAGCATTCACTTCCCAATGAAATGCATGCACAAATACATTAACCCTTAAACTGCCAAGGCTGTAAAATGAAATTGAATTGTGGTGCCAAAATATTTTTGGATTTATTTTAACAAGAAATTCAACCTTGATTGCACATATCCTTGACAAGTTTTGAGTCTTTCTACTTCCGGAGCCCAGCAACAGGCCAGGCTCAATGAAAATTGGGTTAAAGTTTAAAGTTTCTGGAAGTGACCCCACACATGGTAACATGTTGCATCCTGCATGCCTGCAATTGCATACTATTTGACCTTTTTCCTACGCTTTCATTTTAAAAGCATACATATTTGTGATTATTATTATATATACAGTGAACCCCCGGCTAACGAACAAAATTCATTCCAGAAGCCTGCTCAAGTGCCATTACCAAACGAATTTACTTCCTTAAGAAATAATGTCACGTAGGTTAGTCTATTTCAGACCCCCAAAAATACACTTCCACAAGCACTTACAATATTATACTTACATAATTGTACGATTTCCGGGGTGTTCGTTACTCGGGGGTCCACTGTATTTTCAAACCATATTTACAGGATATTTAGTGTTCAATAATTAATTATTTCTTATTTAAAATATTTTTTACTGAAAAATTGTTCACACTCAGCACTTTTTTTTCTTGTATATTATATGCACTAGTATAAGATTTGTTCAGATTTTTAACCAGGAGAGTTAGCCACTTGGGATAACCCAAGAAAGTCAGTGCATAATTGAGAACTGTCTGTCTTATTTCCATTAGGTCCTTTAATCTTGTCCCCCAGAATGCAACCCACAACAGTCGACTAACACCCAGGTACCTACTTACTGCTAGGTGAACAGGGACACCAGACTTAAGGAAACATACCCATCATTTCTACCCGTACCGGGTACTGAACTTTGGATGCTCAGTGTATGATGTGAGTGTGTTGCCAACTGATCCATGGGACACCTGCATACTCACTGCTCACTATGCCAACTACAGTTTCTCAAGTTCATGAAAATCCTCAAAGCAAGGTTGCATACACAGTGGAGTTTTGCAAGTTATATAAGTGAATCATGTCTCTTTGCATTTCATTGTTTTTCTTGGGGAATTAAAACATACATATCACATCTTCTGGGTACGTTTCTTCTTCTCAGTGGAAGGAAGTTATCTTATACAATGCTTCAAAACTCATCAAGATTTTCCTTGCTTGACGAGGCATCAGCAGTGGCAGCAGCACTCTATCTTCATAACCATATAACTCAAAGTCCTCATCACTATCTTCAGTACTAGAATCAGCCTGGGTAAATAGCAAATGGCCAACAGTCTATGGAGTGAGGGGATGTCAAAGTATGGTACCTTGAAGCAGAGGAATCTTTTGTCGGTGCGTACACTAATGACGCAGGTCTGCTTTATTCCTTGTAGGTCTGACATTCCTGATCATGACCATTATGAAGGAACTAGAATTTAAACTCTGATCTGTGTGTGTGACGGTATATGCACACCTGTTGAGGGTTAAAGGAACACATCACACATCCTTAACCCTTTGACTGTTTCGGTCGTACATATACGTCTTACGAGCCACTATTTCGGACGTATATATACTCAAAAATTCAAGCGGCTTCAAATCAAGCGGGAGAAAGCTGGTAGGCCCACATATGAGAGAATGGGTCTGTTTGTCAGGGTGCGCTGTTTTAAAAAACCTGGCAAAATTCCCTAATGGGGAAAAAAAACTGACCATTTTTTGGGATTAAAACACCGTCTTTGAGGTGTATTTTCGTATAGTATTTTTGGTTGTATTCTCTTTTTTATTCCTTGTAGGTCTGACATTCCTGATCATGACCATTATGAAGGAACTAGAATTTAAACTCTATGAGCAAACACTATGAGCAACTGCTTGCTGCTCCCGACAAAACAAAACCTAAAAATCTCTGAGACCTGTGCCTCTCATTAGACCATATCTGGACTAACACCATATCCCCATTAAAATCAGGCAAACAACGGGGAAAAAACCCTGAACCCCTACCCGACCTTTCTCAAACCAAATCTGGAAAATTTCCACTAGAGACTACTAAAGTTACCTTCCCGACTACATAATGAGACAGCTATAAATAGCTTTATAACAGCTATGACAAACATTGACTGGCAAACAGAAATAGACAACTTCCAGATACTGACTTTTTTTAATAATTTTCTTAAAAAGACCCAATACCTCTATAATAAGCACTGCCCCAAAAAAAATAAACAAATCACAACTAAAAGATTAAATAGTCCCCGGCTAAC
>WNWK01016555.1:0-44612 GCA_009830355.1 Cherax destructor
ATATTTATTATATATTTTTTTAATTTTTATTATATATATATATATATATATATATAATATCCAAAAGTTCCATCGATTGGATTATTTAATGACCGAGATCAGCGTAGGAAGAAATTTTTCTATGTTCTGACAAATTAAATACCATCTAGGACGCTCATCGTTTATTATGGATTCATTAGATCCATTAGATTGGCCTTATTTTATCCTAATGTAGCTATCAAGACGCTATTAAACCGTACATAATCTCCTTAACACATAGGAGCGTAACCGTACATAATCTCCTTAACACATAGGAGCGTAACCGTACATAATCTCCTTAACACATAGGACCATGTAACACTGATGATGAAACTTGTCGAAAATTAAGCTCATTGGGAAGCGCTAAGTCCATAATGGTCAAATAAAATTTGGGGAATGAGACGTTATAAGGTTTGACCAGGAGGCGAAGGAAGCTCTGCTTCCTAGGATCAAGAACCACTTAGCAGCATTAAAAGGAAATCATGGACGATCTAGTTATCCATTGTTATCGCATCAAAACATCAAAGATCATTCCCCCCCACTCACCCCCCCTTCCCGTGCATTTCAAGAACAGCAATAGCTTCGCATAGGCTATATAATAACTTCGCATAGGCTATATAATAGCTTCGCATAGGCTATATAATAGCTTCGCATAGACTATATAATAGCTTCGCATAGGCTATATAATAGCTTCGCATAGGCTATATAATAGCTTCGCATAGGCTATATAATAGCTTCGCATAGGCTATATAATAGCTTCGCATAGGCTATATAATAGTCTGCTAGGCTATATAATAGCTTCGCATAGGCTATATAATAGCTTCGCATAGACTATATAATAGTTCATGATAGGCTATATAGTTCGCATAGGCTATATAATAGCTTCGCATAGGCTATATAATAGCTTCGCATAGGCTATATAATAGCTTCGCATAGGCTATATAATAGCTTCGCATAGGCTATATAATAGCTTCGCATAGGCTATATAATAGCTTCGCATAAACTATATAATAGCTTCGCATAAGCTATATAATAGCTTCGCATAGGCTATATAATAGCTTCGCATAAGCTATATAATAGCATAAGCTATATAATAGCATAAGCTATATAATAGCATAAGCTATATAATAGCATAAGCTATATAATAGCATAGGCTATATAATAGCATAAGCTATATAATAGCATAAGCTATATAATAGCATAAGCTATATAATAGCATAAGCTATATAATAGCATAAGCTATATAATAGCATAAGCTATATAATAGCTTAAGCTATATAATAGCATAAGCTATATAATAGCATAAGCTATATAATAGCATAAGCTATATAATAGCATAAGCTATATAATAGCATAAGCTATATAATAGCATAAGCTATATAATAGCATAAGCTATATAATAGCATAAGCTATATAATAGCATAAGCTATATAATAGCATAAGCTATATAATAGCATAAGCTATATAATAGCTTCGCATAAGCTATATAGTCTCATTAATATACAGCAAAAAGTCAATTTTCGTTCACACATTACCTATGGTATTATACATATCTATATTGATTACCTTCGTGAAGGTGGATGTATGCACGCAGTATTTAGACAGTGATTGCTTGTACAATTAGTTAATTACGCAGTGGTGCAACAACACATTGTGGGATGGATACACAAGACAAATAATAGTTTGCTGCAGTGAAAATCTGATCTCGAGTCTGTATTTACAACAAAAAGTTCTTTAACTTTCCTACATTCACTGCTCACAGAACTTTGCTGGTGTTTGATAGATGCTAACTACACAGTGTGTGGAATAAAAGAGCTATACAGATGAGTTACCCACGTGTGTGGTGCCAGCTGCCTGTGTAGTATAGCCAGTGCCTGGAGCAGCCGCCCGTGGGTGTTGCCTTAGAGCTACTAGCTGCAACACCTTATCAAACGTTCGTGTGAGAGGCAGCTGACCAATAGTAGAAGAGGGGTTCTCGTGTGTTAAAAACGCTGGTGTGTGTATATAATATATATTATTATTATTCTACACATACTACGAGCTGTGGTTCGTACGTTGGACTGGGTGAGGCCAGCAGTAATGGCCTGGTTCATTAGGCCATGATTGTATGGTGTATAAATATACCTAGTTGCATGAATCTTATTGTAGCTAGCTGGCCCAGTGGCTAACGCGTCGGTCTAGAGTTTTGTGACTCTGATCGCGGGTTCTAACCCCACCCATGGTTTGGTCATGCAACTACAAATAAGTAATCAGAAACACCCAATCTCATGTTTTTTTTATTCATAATGAATTATGTATAAAATAACACGAGACTAGTAATATTGAGCAGTGCTGAGTGACGCCCGTAATAACAGTGCTGGTGACATCTACATTTACACACATAGGCTTTGCAGCGCCACTGACAGAAGCACCTAGATACATTCCTTATAGCGCTAGTGATAACAGCACGTAAAAACATTCCTCACAGCAGAGTGACAACAGAGCCTAGATAGACTCCGCTAGCACTTACAAGGAGATCAAGGTCGCCAGGGTTCGGTGGAGGCGCCGTTGCTTAGCTTATGTTGTGAAATGTTGATAGTGAGAGTAACAGCCGTGACTTAGCGAGTCATTCAGTGATTGTGGTAAACTTACTCTTAATAGTGAGAGAAACGGCAATAGCTGAACCAGCTGTTTTGTGATAGTGGTGAACTTAATGGTGATAGATTCAGAAGTATTGCTTCAGTAATAACAATGGTGATTACAGCAATTAGCAAATGTTAGTGCGAATCAGAGATGAGTAATGAGTTGTTGGTCGTACACTATTACGATTAAATATTTTGCTCCAAAAAAATGTGCACAAATAATGTGTCATTTAAATAAAGTCAAAACAGGTTTAATCAGGTACCGAGGACACTTGACAGAATGCACTCATAATAGCACCAGGATTCTGTAAGATTCCTACATCGTTATACAGTAGTTGATGTTCTTTATTGCGCGATCGCCTTCTACTTCACGCGCATCATTACCTTGTTCTTCTTCCGGATATTCAAACACAGAATGACCATGGGGAGAATAACAATAACACTGCTCGCATTATCTAAGGCTTTATTTACTTACGGAAACTCCTAACAACCACTACTTTAATTTACATCCTAAAAAACGACTAATAACTTTCATATCACAAACGGATCTATTTGTAACTCGATAAAACCCACTGTGTGGGCGAAACGTTGTCAATATAGAAACGCATTAAATTACATTTGTCTTTATCCATCTTAAGTCTTCACTTGACTCACCAAGCGTTTAGCCCCTGTTAACTTTCTCTCCCCGACCACCCCTCCTGTTCCACACTCCTTTGTTTACTCAGCCCTCGACAACATCAACAACGGTTTAACTCATAAGCACACTAGTAAAGCACCAGAAACCTTCTCTAGAGGTCCCACGCCGTCTGCTAGAGTTGGTAGCCTCAAGGGAAGGCGAGGTCCACTCTGGCATTTCCCGGTTGATTACACTGTTTATTGTCTTATCACGCCTTGTTACCACTTCTGGGAAGAGGATGACCAAGGGCGAGGGTGGAGGATAAGACAAGGCAGATAGTACACGCGAGAAACAGTGAATTAAGAGGAATAGACAATCGACTATAAATCTTTTTTTAAAACCCACATTCACGCCTTTTTATACAGTCATATCAAACATTACACTCTTTTATACAGTCATATCAAACATTACACTCTTTTATACAGTCATATCAAACATTACACTCTTTTATACAGTCATATCAAACATTACACTCTTTTATATAGTCATATCAAACATTACACTCTTTTATATAGTCATATCAAACATTACACTCTTTTATACAGTCATATCAAACATTACTCTCTTTTATACAGTCATATCAAACATTACACTCTTTTATACAGTCATATCAAACATTACACACTTATTCTACACAAATACTATACACAGTCCAACACATACTTCAGTACATATTACCTAACACATACACTATACCACACGCCCCGATGGCATGGTGGCTAGCGCTCTTGCTTTACGCACGGAGGGCCCGGGTTCAATTCCCGGCGGGGCCGAAACATTTCGAAGTGTTTCGTTACACACACACACACTACATACAACAGGCCTAGTGTCTAATCGACATGTGCCTAGGACAAAATGGTAACACGTCTTTGGTACATACGTCTATACTACACTCAATACCATACTTTTCTCTGCTACATACAATACCACAATAAAAAAATTAGCATTACCTTGCCACACAATTATGAGTATGCAGACAGCGGAGTCGGAATGTCCCGACGTTGAGAACAATAACTGTTCTTAATGTACATTCCGTTCAATCCTGAACTTTCAGTTATTGTAAAATGTCAGAATTAGCCAATTCTAAGAGAAATAAGCAAAACCAAATTATGGAAGCGGAGCCGGGTAAACACTGAGAAGACACTGGATTTCAATGAAGGTAGAAAAGCCACGTCTATCTTCATTTTGCGGTCATATTATTTCACGTTCGATAGTTCGTTTATAAACACATTTTCATTATAAATTGGTTGGTTATGTTGATGCAGCAGCTGCCGGGTGAAGGATAACAGATACACTGTATATGTTAGTGATATAGTTGCATAGTAAACACAACAACAGAGTGAAGACAAAAAAACGTTGGGAAGCCAACGATGTTTTTGCATGTTTTGTAAAATCATTAATTTCTCAGAGGACAAGTTGTTCCAGAATCTGTTTTCATTAGACATTACTGAAACTCGCCAGATATAAGGAACAAAAGAAATTTCCACTTTAATTATCATTACCCACAAAATAATGATTATATGTCATTACTCATAAAATAGTGCTTATATATCGTTATTCATAAAGTTCTCCTGCAATGAATCGATTCTTTAATACTGGTCTCCCATTTAGCGGATAACTGTGCAGCACACTGATATCTCTGAGACTGGCTGGATAATTCATCCATGGATTATGTTTAGCATTCCCGTAAGACTATCATCGTCTTGATATAGAATGCGATGATCGTTTGTCTTTTGAATGATGGGAAGAGGGTTCCTCACCTGTAAGATAGACTTGAGTGCAGGAGGACGAGGTTTCTCGCTTGTAAGGTGCCCTCAGCACCCGCCCTTGAAACCTGTTGCTCGGCTGCGTCTCCTGCCTCTGTTGCCTGGTGTTGATAAGGTTGCCTGGTGTTGATAAGGTTGCCTGGTGTTGATAAGGTTGCCTGGTGTTGATAAGGTTGCCTGGTGTTGATAAGGTTGCCTGGTGTTGATAAGGTTCTTAGATCATCATACAAAAATAGAAAAAATACTGACAGTAATCCATATTTATTTAGATTCAAAATCATATTTTTATTCATCTTTTGTATTTTATATTCGTATTAATTTTTCCATTCGTATTAATTTTGTATCGTGGTCCTTTTGTTTAGCTTATTTAGATTAATGCCAGGCCTTCTTTTCATCCATATTCTTTCAATAAAGTGCCTTGATGCTGGTAAAGTGCCTTGATGCTGGTAAAGTGCTTTTGAACTGAGGATTTAGAGCTACCCTCCCCTTCATTGGTTATCATCGGGAAAGCGGTAAACCAGTTAGGGTCATGCAGGGCCTTGAGAATGAGAGGATGTGGGGGTCGGGAAATATGCTTTTATCCAAGGAAGAGAAAATGAAATCCATTACAATAATTATAATAACTAACGTGTTGGGTGAATTTCTATACATCGTAGGAAGGTTAGCATGGGCCCCACTGTGACCACTTGTGCAAGTCATTACAGACGAATCTTACACCTTGCAGATGAATGTTACACCAGCATAGCTGTGGTGTGCTGTTGTTAAGACTCATATAAAGCAATGGTCATATTGGGTAAGTAAGTTTATTCAGGTATACACAAATACAGTTACATAGATTATCATACATAGCAGCATATGTGTAGAGAACCTAGGATAACCCAAAAAAGTCAGTGACTTATTTCCATTGGGACCCATGCTAACTATCCTAAGGTATATAGAAATGCATCTAGTTGGATGAAACTTATGTCAGTCAGCAAGTATTGGCGCTCGGATGTTAAATTAGTTCATTACAAATATAGTAAATGACTCAAAATTTAAGTTTGACTATTATCATTACGTTAAAGGAATATGCTACTGACAAATTTATAAATAATGCATACCGTACAAAAGATACCCAAGTATTGCACATCTTAATACGTCTGAGGTCACCACTGCGCGTTGCCTACTTGCGTTGCAGCATTGTCAGTGCAATAATACAAGTCATTCTCCTTTTCTGCAGCTTCCCCTCCTAGGTGCTCCTTAGTTCTCAGCCTTGACCTAGTAGTCCATGCCATTACTGGCTTTGATAAGGTAATTTATTCCAGTCATTTATATGTGTATAATGAAATTATTTTGCTACCTGGGTACATGCCTTGAGTTGTCTTCATTCCCTTAGTATCGTACTGAAGCTGACTCTTAACTTTTTTGTTTTATAATGTTACAAGTTTTGAAAGTCATGCCACCTTACTGCGCAAAGCTATTTGTCGCAAACACACCACAAAAAATGCGCAACTGTGCGCTGGAAATACAACACATCAGTGTTACATATGTAAGAAATGTTATAAGCTGCAAAAGTACCGTAATCCCATAAATGACATCATAGTTGATTAATGTTTTTTTAAGCCATTCGTCAAAGCTACTGTCAACAAGGCTGCATATAACCTGGTCAACACCAGTCAAGAATTCTGTGTATTTATGTACATTGAGAGACGTGCAGCTCAACGTCACTTGTACGCCACAGACACCTCGGCTTGTTACTGGTAAACAAATAAAGATCGACCAGTTTTTGAGTTTGGTAACTTTTTACATGATAATGACAGAGTTTTGGTTCATTTGCGCTTCCACCATGTTCCTATTTATATCTATAATCAAGGGGAAAATTAAGATACGAACTGTCCAGCTCGTGAGTATTTAGCGAATTTAATCGAGGGAATTATGACACGACTTCGACCGCGTCACTGAAAATGGGCAGCCAACAACACGAGTGAAGTAACAGTATATTAAATGATTAAATTACACAAAAACTGTTATTACAATACATAAATAACCCGCACATAGCAGAATGAAACTTATGACGACGTTTCGGTCTGACTTGGATCATTAACTAGTCACCCTGAAGGGAAGGGAGCTAGTATGTATATGAGAGGGGGGCGGGGCCGGGAGTAGTAGAACCAGGGCAGGTAATGAGATTTTGTTCGGATTTTTAACCCTGGAAGGTTAGCCACCCACGATAACCCAAAAAAGCGAGTAAGTCATCGAGGGACTGTCTTATTTCAATTGGGGTCCTCAGTCTTGTCTCCCAGGATGCGACCCACACCAGTCGACTAATACCCAGGTACCTATCTGCTAGGTGAACGGGAATCGAACCACAGACACTCGGCGTGTGAAGCGAGAGCGTTGCCTACCAGTCCACGGGCCACGGTCCAGTCATAGTATTGTGACTTTTTATTTTTTCTGATATTAAACAAAATTTGCTTTCCTTCCCGTCTCTCTCTCCCGTCTCTCTCTCCCCCTTTGTCTCCCCCTTTGTCTCTCCCTTTGTCTCTCCTTTTGTCCCTCTCCCTTTGTCTCTTCTTTTGTCCCTCTCCCTTTGTCTCCATTTGTCTCTCCCTTTGTCTCTCCTTTTGTCTCCCTTTGTCTCTCTACATTTCTCTCTCCCTTTGTCTCTCTCCCTTTGTCTCTCTCCCTTTGTCTCTCTCCCTTTGTCTCTCTCCCTTTGTCTCTCTCCCTTTGTCTCTCTCCCTTTGTCTCTCTACCTTTGTCTCTCTACATTTGTCTCTCTCCCTTTGTCTCTCCCTTTGTCTCTCTCCCTTTGTCTCTCTCTCTCTCTCCCTTTGTCTGTATCTCTCTATGTAATGAATCTAGTATATTTTTAGCATTAACTAGAGCACAAAAGTAAGATCACATGTTAACCGTAATGCTCATTATAATGTTATATTATTAATAAATTGGTTGTTGAACTCTGGTAACGGTTTTAACAAGCAGACACCGGTATTGAGAATGAGACGGAGAAAATAGTTTTCTCTGTTTATGCATGCATGCATTCGCGTTCGTGCTTGTGTCCGTGAAAGCGTGTGTAAAGGTTAATTGCGGCGTGCATTGCGTGCGCGGCCTGGCGTCTCCCACTCAAAAAAGGTCGACTTCCTCGCTAACCTTTCCTAACAAATGTCACCCACGAGTTTCTTACGACTTATCCTGGTTTTGTTAGGTTCATTTTCTTATGGCAATTCCCACCTTCAGTAAACTTCCAGTAATATTTTCTTTATTGTAACCTGAATTTGGGTAGATTGGGTCACGTTACATAAACCTACAAAGGAAAGGCTAAGTTTCGAGAACGGGTTGATATTCACAGCTAACACGCAAATTATAAATGAAAAGTAGTTGGCATTTCGGTCCGGCCCGGATCAGTATCCAGTCGCTCGTGACGTAATAATCGTCAATGATCGGGGCGAAAAGTTTTCATTTTCAGTTTGCGAGTCAATGGCAAACTGTTCCATGCACAGTATTGTAACTGTTACTTGTGTTGCTGAGGTATGGTTGTGGAGGAGCCAGCGGGAACTATGCTATACTACTGATAACCGAGAATTCTGTGCTACTGTGACTGACCTCGTAGATTTGCCAGCTGCAACAAATGGATCCTGATGCCATATTCAGAGGCGAAATTGGAAGTTAGATGACACAGATCAAGACGTAATAGGTAGTTGGATGCTACGTTCTGACTGAGACACTGATAACCTTGATATCCTATAGCTGGTTAAAACGAAATTATCCGAAATGTTTTTCCTGGCAATATAGTTATTGTTATGATTGTTGATTTATTAAACACAACAGCAAGTGCTGTGTATGATGGTTCTTTGTAATGCATCCGTCGCCCGAGGCAGCGCTGATAGTTTTTTTTTTTCCTTCCCTTCTCTCCCTTCTTCCCGTCTGCCATCCTGCGGTAAAGGAACGTCACAGGAAAACATAGCCAGCTATTGTTCCCACTATGTACTAACCTATAGAATAGTATAACACAGCATTACGGTTGTATATTTTTTTTTATAATTGAAACTTTGCTTCACGTACCTTCCCAACCCTGGCTCTCACCCTGATCCACCTACACCCACTAAATTTGAACCTAACTCCTATTCTTCCTAATCTCATCTACCTACAAGGAGTCTACCTGAAGGGTGTTCAGGGGGTCAACGCCCTAGTCCGTGACTAGACCTCTCGGTGGATCAGGGCCTGATCAACAAGGCTGTTACTACTGGCTGCACGTAGTCCAACGTGCGAACCACAACCCGGCTGATAGGGTACTGTCTTTAGGTATTTGTTTAATTCCCTCTTGGAGGCTTTTGAACAATGTTGGGCCCCGGACACTTTTTTTTTTTATCTTAGTGTACTCATGGCGCCACTGCTTGTCATTGAGGTGGTGTTGCACCATCTGCCTAGTCTTTTGCTTTCATAAGAACATAAGGCAGCAGGAGTACTGCAGCAGGCCTACTGGCCCATGCTAGGCAAGTCCAAGTCACCCACTGGCCCAAACCATTGAGGTCCAACTCACACCCACCCACACCCCACTTATGTATTCAACTAACCATTTTTAAAACTACACAACGGGAGTTTGTTCCACTCATCCACAACTCTATTACCAAACCAGTGCTTCCCTATATCCTTTATAAATCTAAATTTTTCCATCTTCAACTCTCTGGCGTGAGTTTTGTTTTGGTTAGATATTTTAAGCAAGTTATTTACATCCCCTTTATTCCTCTTTTCCATTTATACACCTCAGTCATATACCCCCTAGTTTTACGCCTTTCTAGAGCGCAGATTCAGCGCCTGCAGTCTATCCTGCGGGCCCTGAATCTGCTCTGTAATCAACTTTACCCTTCTTTAAATGCTTTCCAGCGCATTTATAACCATTGTGTAATAGTGACCAGAACTGTGCAGCATAATCTACATTCGTAGGGAATGATTTGTGTGTGCAGATTTGGGACCAGTCCCTCTTAAGAGTTTCCACGTGTAGGTTATGATGTATCTATCATGTGCGTTCCAGTGAGTACAGGTCAAGAGACTCCAAGCGTTCCCAGTAATTAAGGTGCTTGACTGAACTTGTATGGGCATTTATATCACCACATCACTATCCTCAAGCACCACTTAAGGAGTGTAAGCACCACACTGTGTCTTATCGTACTTCGTATTCTTTTCATGTTTCCACTTCTCTTATTCAGTTCTCTCCTTATTCTCCTCCTCCGCCACCACCACCTCCTCCTAGCCTTTATTTTTCTCCACCCTCTACCATTTTCTTAATTCAGTAAACAGTTATGAAGAGATTATTTAAGATTTGCATACTGTAATATATTACAGATTATATTACACAGTCTAGGACTTAGAAATGATGAATAACAATTATCAATGAGTTGTATTAGAGCAGAGCGAAGGTCATATTAGTGTAGGTATTGTTTTCTTGGGTGATAACGAAACAATGAAAAGGAAGGTAAATAAAAGATAATTATACTGAATTATTCTCTCACTGACGTGGTAAGTTGTTCTTCAGTGACACGCGAACTGTGACACGCGAACTGTGACACGCGAACTGTGACACGCGAACTGTGACACGAGAACTGTGACACGAGAACTGTGACACGAGAACTGTGACACGAGAACTGTGACACGAGAACTGTGGGGAGTAAAGTGATACTCAGTGACGTGGTTGTGCGTGTGTGGTGGTACACGCGGTGACGTGGTTGTGCGTGTGTGTGGTGGTACACGCGGTGACGTGGTTGTGCGTGTGTGGTGGTACACGCGGTGACGTGTGTGTGTGGTGGTACACGCGGTGACGCGTGTGTGTGGTGGTACACGCGGTGACTGTGGTGTAAGGTGCGTGTGTGGTGGTACACGCGGTGACGTTGTGTGGTGGTACCGCGGTGCGTTGTGTGTGGTCGGGGGTACACGCGGTGACGTTGTGTGGTCGGTGCTAGTGCACGCGGTGACGCGTGTGTGTGGTGGTACACGCGGTGACGCGTATTGTGTGGTGGTACACGCGGTGACGCGGTTGTGTGGTGGTACACGCGGTGACGTGGTTGTGCGTGTGTGGTGGTACACTCTTGTGTCATGGAGAGGTGTGTAAGGCCTGACACCTAATAGAGCCGCCAGAGTAAAGTTACAGCAGGTTCCTGCAGTGACCTTTGTGGATGACTCAGCCAGCGTCTAGGTGGTAGACTGAGATAAACTTACACCGCCATCCTGGGGGTATCCCTCGAGTATTACTTAGAATATGAACATTTCGCCGCCCACTCTACTTGAGAAGCGAATCACGAGCAGGGTGAGAAGAATCCTTTACACCAGCTGCTCATGTTAACCTGGCAAAGAAAATGGAGATAATGAATCTACCACAAGCCCGACCTTCTGCTTTAGTGTCCACTTCGCTTAAATTATAGTAAATATAACATTCACTTACTAAATCCTGAGCGGCTAGTTTATTGTGCACTCCGTGCTCATCTTGTGAGCAGTAGCCAGAAAAGGCCACTATTACAGAGGTTACTAATAAACGTTTATTAGACCTCAATGGGCATGTTTACATCTTTAAAAATATTAATATACAGTAACTTATCTGCACAACAGTACAGTTTGGATGTACAATCTCAAGGTTATAGTCTCGTTAAGACTCATCCCCGTACGTGACCATCCTGACAAGAACACAAGAAAGGAGCACTGCGACAGTTCTAATTTCCCATGCTAGGCAAGTTCACCTCACATCCACTCGTGTACTTGTCAACCTATTTTTAAAAAGCTACACAAGGTTTTAGAAAAATGGTATGGTGATATCGACAGGATGTCCTGAACTGTACATAAGTCTTTTTCCATACAGTGACTCCACTCGGGAGTTTGTTCCACTTATCCACAGCTCGATTACCAAACCAATGCTTTCCTATATCCTTTCTAAGTACTATGGTTATTTTCTATTCCAAAGCTTAGAACTCTGCACTTGTCTGTAGTAAACTGCATCTGCCACTGCCCCGACCCCTGCATCAATCTAGTCAGATCTTCCTGTAGCGCTCTAGTGTCCTCGTCAGAATTAATCAAATGGCCTAGTTTGATGTCATCGGCAAATTTGCTTATGTCTCTGTTTATTCCCTCTTATATCGAATAATTTTCCGTAAATAGTTAAGGGTTCAACATAGTAGTTAGGCCTGTTACTGTTTGTTACTTCTCCCCACTTCGATTTCACCCCATTTATGCAAACTCTGTTGCCTGTCAACCACGCTCTTTTATACATGGGAAAAAAATCGCTTCTGTTTCGTGTGTCTCTATGTTCCTCAGCAATCTCCGGTGTGGAACTCTTTCAAAAGCCTTTCTGAAGTCCATATACACAACATATTCATCAGTCCATACAATGGACTGTGGCGAAACGTTTCCTCAATAAAGACACCAAGTGTTGCACATGTGTGTATTTTATCATCATATTCATTACCATGATCTACCTCCTTAGTAAATTCGTAAGTCAGGAACGCCCCTTTCTGAAACCGTGCTGAGATTCATTGATCAATTTCTTTCAAGGTGGCATCGAGAAGCCTCGGCAATTATTGAGTCCAATTTTTCCCAGAAAGTAGGTTAGGCAAATTGGTCTATAGTTCGAAGCTAAGGACCTGTCACCTGCTTTGTAGATAGGTATCACATTTGCCATTTTTCCACTTACAGTATCTGACACTATGCCAGTTTGTAGTGATATGATGATAAATGAGGCACTTGTGCAACAATTTCAACCGTCATGTTCTAGCAACTGCGGCATTGTCTTAGTCACGTTTCCCCGAGAGTAGTGCAGATGAACTTGGTAAAAATTATTACAGGGGTTTTCCATATATATTTAATTGTTCCCGTCCATCAGTACTGTTAGTTTTTTTTTTTTACTTGCATCTATATTTTTCAGTCGTTACTTCCATGTATACTCCCACCAGTTACTTCCATGTATACTCCCAACAGTTACTTCCATGTATACTCCCACCAGTTACTTCCATGTATACTACCACCAGTTACTTCCATGTATACTCCCAACAGTTACTTCCATGTATACTCCCACCAGTTACTTCCATGTATACTCCCTCAGACAGTTACTTCCATTTTCATATCTGCCACCAGTTGTATTCATGTGATACTCCCACCAGTTAACTCCATGTTCTACAACTGCCATTGTCTAGTCACGTTTCCATGAGTAGTGCAACAGTGACCCATTGTAAAAAATTATCACAGTTTTCCATGTATACCCTCCATCAGTTACTTTGTTTGTTACTTCCATCTATATTCTCAGCGTTACTTCCATGTCTACTCCCACCAGTTACTTCCATCTATACTCCCACCAGTTACTTCCATGTATACTCCCACCAGTTACTTCCATGTATACTCCCACCAGTTACTTCCATGTATACTCCCACCAGTTACTTCCATGTATACTCCCACCAGTTACTTCCATGTATACTCCCAACAGTTACTTCCATGTATACTCCCACCAGTTACTTCCATGTATACTCCCAACAGTTACTTCCATGTATACTCCCAACAGTTACTAACATGTATACTCCCACCAGTTACTTCCATGTATACTCCCACCAGTTACTTCCATGTATACTCCCACCAGTTACTTCCATGTATACTCCCACCAGTTACTTCCATCTATATTGTTACTCCCCTGTTACTTCCATCTATACTGTTACCCTTGATACTCCCACCAGTTATGCTACCGTTGCTAACACATTTGATACAAAATGCTGACGTAAGTTTTCAAGCTGATAATTTCGCTGCGGCGTGTTTTGGCGGTTACATGTCTCAGCGGTTACGTGGAACCGCGTGACGCGGCGGAAATGTACACGAAGATAGTTTGACCTCGTCAAGCGAGGGTGAGTGTGGCAGCGCCGGGGAGAGGAGAGGGAGAGTGTGTCAAGAATGTCAAGGCGAACCAACAACAATCGCATAACCGCCTCACTACGTTTGTCCCTTTGATTTCTTCAACTTTCTGAGCCATAATTTTGATTGCCCTTACACCTCTGGTGTATTTGTATCAAGAAAAACTACTTGGTGTCTAGTCTGCCAGCCCAGCAGCACCAGGTGTCTGCCAGCCCAGCAGCACCAGGTGTCTGCCAGCCCAGCAGCACCAGGTGTCTGCCAGCCCAGCAGCACCAGGTGTCTGCCAGCCCAGCAACACCAGGTGTCTGCCAGCGCACCAAGACGACCTCACCGAACTCTCCCTCAACACTCCCATCCTCATGTCATAATTATTCCTTAAGGATCCAGTCTCTGGACTGTAAACCTCTTATTATTTTCCCCTTCCACAGGATGGGTGTGGTGTTATCAAATTTAGCATAACCCCAAGTTATTTTTCCCTTTCCTCTGCATTACAATCTATTAAGTTTTCTATCTCTTACCCGCAAGTCCTACACAAGTTTAGTCGCCCTCTTTCACAACCCCTGGATAAGCTTCACAACCTAAGTCTTCAATATTTAACCCCCATTGTTACTTATGTTCACAACTTTCATTCACGAGCACAACAGGTGTCGAATTCTCGTCACAGATCACTTCACACTGTGTCCCAGTGTGCCATTGACATACTTGTGTGTTGATACCGTCCCACCCTGCATGAAGGTAAGTCACACTCTTTGGTGGTATCACCATCGCTCCCACTGTGCATGCTGGCGACACCATCGCTCCCACTGTGCATGCTGGCGACACCATCGCTCCCACTGTGCATGCTGGCGACACCATCGCTCCCACTGTGCATGCTGGCGACACCATCGCTCCCACTGTGCATGCTGGCGACACCATCGCTCCCACTGTGCATGCTGGCGACACCATCGCTCCCACTGTGCATGCTGGCGACACCATCGCTCCCACTGTGCATGCTGGCGACACCATCGCTCCCACTGTGCATGCTGGCGACACCATCGCTCCCACTGTGCATGCTGGCGACACCATCGCTCCCACTGTGCATGCTGGCGACACCATCGCTCCCACTGTGCATGCTGGCGACACCATCGCTCCCACTCTGCATGCTGGCGACACCATCGCTCCCACTCTGCATGCTGGCGACACCATCGCTCCCACTCTGCATGCTGGCGACACCATCGCTCCCACTCTGCATGCTGGCGACACCATCGCTCCCACTGTGCATGCTGGCGACACCATCGCTCCCACTGTGCATGCTGGCGACACCATCCTCCCACTCTGCATGCTGGCGACACCATCCCTCCCACTCTGCATGCTGGCGACACCATCCCTCCCACTCTGCATGCTGGCGACACCATCCCTCCCACTCTGCATGCTGGCGACACCATCCCTCCCACTCTGCATGCTGGCGACACCATCCTCCCACTCTGCATGCTGGCGACACCATCCCTCCCACTCTGCATGCTGGCGACACCATCCTCCCACTCTGCATGCTGGCGACACCATCCTCCCACTCTGCATGCTGGCGACACCATCCCTCCCACTCTGCATGCTGGCGACACCATCCCTCCCACTCTGCATGCTGGCGACACCATCCTCCCACTCTGCATGCTGGCGACACCATCCTCCCACTCTGCATGCTGGCGACACCATCCCTCCCACTCTGCATGCTGGCGACACCATCCCTCCCACTCTGCATGCTGGCGACACCATCCCTCCCATTCATGCTGGTAACACCGTCATACTGTATGCTTATGACTGCTCAGTTGAATAAATAATTGTAACACGCAGTTATCTACGTACGGTACAGTTGGGTGAATAATTTATAGAATGATTATAGTTTTGAGGTGAGGTGAGCTTCTGGCTTCTCAGTCCCTTGTGCTCTCCGCCCCCAAGATCGTTGCCTTCCTCCTCATGTCTCTTTCCTGTCTTACTCTTCCTGCTGTCTTACTCTTCCTGCTGTCTTTTAGAATAGGGTGGTAAGCACAGTACCCATTTAGCCAATTTTGTTAATTATAAAAACTGCCTAAGTCGTATTCTGGTTTCTGTAAAAGTATAAAAAATAATGCGAAATATTTATGTATTACTTGTATATACGTTGGGGTCTTGAGGTTTATTGAAGGTCATATACAGTTCAACATTAACTGCAGTCAGAGTTCACGACACCAGCCTACCACAGAGCAAACTGTCAAGTCACCTAACTGGCTTTACTCTATACCACTGCTGTAAATAGTGTTCTTTATGCATTTTACATGTGGGGATATTTTTGTATTGGGCTGTGTGTATGATTCACTGTCTGCCTTAAATTGCTCTCCGGGCTCCTGAGAATATTAGTGATTCCTGAGAAGTGTTAAACAGATTAGCTGAGCAGCGCGAGGGTTACTATGTTCTTGGAAAAGCATCGAGCCCATTAAGAGTTATACTGCGCCTGGGAAATAGGAAGAGTGTTAATCAGGTTTGATTTGATGAAAGCAAAGGTAGATGCAATTCCTGAGATCAAGTCCTTCCGTAGCATCAAGCATCCGGAGCAGCATTACCCACAATTCCTCTTGTTGCAGCCAGTCCCAAGCTTCACTCACAAATAGCAGTCATCTGCTCGTGACTTGTAAATCCTCGTAATGGTTCTTGCATGTTAACTGACTGAATTATTCATGCACTTTCTTTATAAGACCCCTCATGGCAGGATCCTTGATGCTGGTGAGGGGCTCTTAATTCAGAGAACTGAACTCGTCCTCTCATCAAGGCATTGTACGAGCCCTACAATTTTAGCGTTTCCCAAAAGCAATGAATTATTATAGTAATAATTCAGGAAAATAATAGTATCCCTGGATAGCTTGGCATCAGTATACTGAAGGTTTGTGACGTGTTCAGCGTGACGTTAGCTGTGTCCCGCCACTCTCCACCCCCACCAACCCTCCTTCCCAAACCCACCTTTGTAGTAGTCTAGTTTCTTGCTACATCTTGTTAAGTAACATGGCGATATTCTCAGAAAATAAACTTCTAATTTTTTTTCTAGAAAACAACTTTTACGAGAAAACTATGTAACAGTAACCAGAAAACCTTCATTACATAGCCAGCGTTATTATTGTATTCCCGTCAGTAAAACTGTAACAGTTTTCAGAATTTGAGACCCGTTACTGTGCGCGCGCGCGCGCACACATACACACACACACACACACACACACACACACACACACACACACATTCAGTGGGGACAACCTCCCTTGAGACATTGTGGCCCTTAATTAATTTTTAATTCTTTTGATGCATGAAAAAGATCTCTCTCCCGAGCTGTTAGTGACCATTAAGCTAAGAAATATCCGCAAGATTGCTTCTGCATTAGGGAAGGCCCTCTGAATTGTTTCCTTATACAGTATATAATTTTGATAAAGGTCTGTATGTGACAGTGACTGTTCTTGTAGGCCTGTGGCTTTGTCTCACGTACAGGTGAAAGTGCAAAAGTTCATCAGTAAGTTTCAGGTCAACATCTGAGTATGCTGCCATCAAGAGTTCAACACCTTGCTGATTTTCTTGCTTAGATGCTGTCATATTAGCAAGAAAGGAAAACATTTGTGCAACATTGTATACAGTAGCTCTTGCTTAAATTGGCTTCAAGTGCATCTAGTACGTATAGGAATAAAGGACTTTAAGAATAAAGGACTTTATCCTAAACTTATCTCTCGAAGAGAGTTCATCTATGGCATCAGGACCAAGTGCATTTTCGTCATTTTCTTAACGTTTCCTTACTCTTTTGTCTCCTTGTGACAGTTCTGTAGTTAACATTAGGCAGGGTGGCTTTTGTTGGTTCCTCAAGCTCATCAGAATCTTCTCTAATTTTGCTTAAAAAATCCTGAAGTGAACTGTGCAAACATGGACAAGTACTCGGTAACATTTCTGATTTCTGAATGGCTTTGCTGACCTTGTGGAAATGACATAGTTCATGGGTCCAAAAGTGCAGCATAAACACAAATTCCAGTTCTTCCATTTCTGCAAAACATTATTAGTTTGAAGTCTGGTATCACGCTTCTCATTAACATCACATCAGACTACAAATGACTGAGGGCCTCAGTGATAGCACTGTAACTCAGTGATAGCACTGTAACTCAGTGATAGCACTGTAACTCAGTGATAGCACTGTAACTCAGTGATAGCACTGTAACTCAGTGATAGCACTGTAACTTTCCAAAATAGCTTGTGGGTTTTGCATGACACATACACACACACACACACACACACACACACACACACACACACGCACACGCATATACAACAGGCCTAGTGTCTAATCGACATGTGCCTAGGACAAAATGGTAACTAACACACACACACACAGGCGGGATCAGGAGCTGTGAATCGACCCTGCAACCACAACGAGGCGAGTACACACACACACACACCGCCCGCCCTCATCTGGTAAAGCATTTAAAGAAGCTGGACAAAAAAATGTGCAAATGTTTGCAACAAAACTTGTCCCAGAGCTGAGTGGTATGAACTGTGAGGAGAGGCTAGAGAACCTGACGTCACTAGAGGACAGATGGACAAGAGTTCACTTGATTACAACGTACAAAATGAGAGGAATTGACAATATGGACAGGGAATCAGTTTGAGAGGCTGGTCTCGGGTGCATGAGTCCATAGTGATGTTAGGAAATACTTCTTTAGCTTTAAAGTGACCAGGAAGTGGAACGACTTTGCGAAGTGGTAGAAGCAGAATTCATACATAGTTTTAAGAATAGGAATGATAGGGCTCACGCAGCCATGAATGAAACAAACTCCCGAGTACAGTTATAGAGGCTAAAACGTTGTGTAGTTCTAAATATAGGCTATATAAATATGAGTGGGTGCGGGTGGGTGTGAGTTGGTCCTGACTAGCTTGTGCTACTAGGTCAGATGCCGTGCTCCTTCCTTAAATGAATGTAACCTGACCTGGCTGGGTCGGGGCATTGGCCGGTGGGAGACTTGGACCTGCTTCGCATGAGCCAGTAGGCCTGCTGCAGTGTTCCTTCTTTCTTATGTTCCTGGGACATTGATCACTCCTAACATACAGAGGTTGAAGGACATTATATATAGGCAGAGAGTGAGGTGTGAGTGACGCATGGTGACCTGAGTGAGGTGTGAGTGACGCATGGTGACCTGAGTGAGGTGTGAGTGACGCATGGTGACCTGAGTGAGGTGTGAGTGACGCATGGTGACCTGAGTGAGGTGTGAGTGACACATGGTGACCTGAGTGAGGTGTGAGTGACGCATGGTGACCTGATTGAGGTGTGAGTGACGCATGGTGACCTGAGTGAGGTGTGAGTGACGCATGGTGACCTGAGTGAAGTGTGAGTGACGCATGGTGACCTGAGTGAGGTGTGAGTGACGCATGGTGACCTGAAGAATGCCATGTGGGATGAGGACGTGTAGACGATGATATCACGTGACTCCTGGCTAGGTGGTGTTTTGCCTGCAGCCATGGTATCGAGGGTATATTTTTCATAGACACATACATGACATAGTGACGTTTAATAATGGTAGAGTTACCGACACTGTTAGGTACATGGACACAGATGCAACTAATATGACATTTTATTGTGGCGTTTCACATCACATTAGTCGCATGTGTGTCCACTTACCTAACAGTGACGTTCACATACTAGTGTCCTTAAAAAAACAAGCATAATAACAGAGACCGAAACAGAAAATATACAAACAAAAAAAAGACAAACAGAACAGGTACGAGATGGACACATTCTGAACAGAATCAGAAAAAAGATATGTAGCTAATTAATGTGTGCATAAGACGCTCAAGGGTAAACTTTAAGAATTATTAGACTATTATAAAAAATGCTTAATGGCGAGGAGAGGTCGACGATCTTCCTTTGTGAGTCAACGTGATGATTTTCTTAATTAAAACTTTTAACCAAATTAATTTTTCTCTGTCTTTGTCTGTCTGTCTTCTCTCTCGTCTGTCTCTCTGTCTTATGTGTTAGAACTTCTTAGACGGTTCGAATACGAGAGAAAATTGGATTGGTTTAAGAAAATAGACAGCAATATTTCACAACCAACTCGCACTTTGGCGAGGAAACTTTACAAAGAATTTTCGTTCACAGCTGTGACTTGATAATGGTCAAAGACAGACTGGAAACGTTGTTTAAGGTTTCCATCCAAAATGTAGGTTGTTTGTGAACTGTTCTCGAAAAATGATCCTGATTATTATTATTATTATTATTATTATTATTATTATTATTATTATTATTATATATTATTATTATTATTATTATAGTCATGAGGAGGCACAAGACCCACAAGGGAGGTAATCAATCTTAATCGCAGGTAATCACCAGCATCGAGGCACTACCAAGGCATTGATAAAACAAACATGAGTAACTATGTTTGATAATAGTCTTGATTTATTGTTTAAATGCTTGAATAGGAAAAAAATGATAACCATTTCGGAGGAGGAACTTGCTGAATGATTTGTTTGTTGGAAATAGAAAAAAAAAAACCATTATTAATCTACTTTAGAAAACTGATAACAATTTGCCAATCGTGCAAGCGATTATCCTGATATGTTAAGTAAAGAGTAGTAAAATACTATTACATTACACAAATAGTCATAGGATTAGCTTTATTAAGCTCATCTATCCATGGTTTTACAGAGTATTATACAGTTATATAATGGCTGTAATAAACCTAATAGTTTAAAACGCGCCTTAGTATTAAATCAAATTTAATCCTAAATAAAAAGTAGTAGTCTTTTCAGCATGGGTCCACGTGATTACAGTTTTTATTCATTTATTGCTGTGGATTTCATTCTGTTATACTACATGGGGTCATTTGAGAAGCCACAACGCTACGAGTTGTCGAAAAGTTGAAACCAATTAAAGTTGAATCCTTTACAAGTAGCAACTGAGTGAGCATTCACAGTAAAAATGTATCAGACATTACAGTTGCTAAGTGTTAATCGCATAAATTTAGTCCTAAAATTGGTAATCCAATCAAAGCTACCAGTCCCCAACAAAGGTATCAATCTCAACTTCAGCTATCAATGTAGCTTAGAATTTGTATGCAAGGAGGAGTTTGTGAAGTTGAATAAAAATTTGGTGTATGTTGTGACATACAGGTATACATGCTTCAACCTACGGCCAGACCACCTCATCCCCAGCATAAATTTAAGAACCACAAAGTACCAGACAAAATACCAAAATAAATTACCAAACCTCTGAACAAGAAAATACTAAAAACAATAATGTTAATATCAATATAAAACATATCTCTACATAAAAAAATGGACATTTTGCAAATGAATTTTTACATTCATGGGAGAGTACTAAACCCGGTGAAGTAGCCATAGTTTCTTGAGCAAGAACCCTTCCCTGGCCACAAGAGTACGCGAATACTGTATTCAGGTACAGTAGCCATGGGTTGTATAGCAACCTGAGGAAAATCTAGTAACATGTCACTCTGGACCAGGAGCTACAGTGGTACCTGGTCTCTGGTGCGTGTGACACATGTCACACTGGACCAGGAGGTACAGTGGTGCCTGGTTTCTGGTGCGTGTGACACATGTCACACCGGACCAGGAGGTACAGTGGTGCCTGGTTTCTGGTACGTGTGACACATGTCACACTGGACCAGGAGGTACAGTGGTGCCTGGTCTCTGGTGCGTGTGACACATGTCACACTGGACCAGGAGGTACAGTGGTGCCTGGTCTCTGGTGCGTGTGACACATGTCACACTGGACCAGGAGGTACAGTGGTGCCTGGTCTCTGGTGCGTGTGACACATGCTAAATCAGTCACTATTGTTTTCTGTGAACACTATATTTTTTTTGCCTCGTATATTTATTTCAGTGCCACACTTATTTATTGACAATTGAATAAGTTTTTTTTATACTAAGAGCAAAGATGAATCACAGTTATTACGAAATACGTTTCCAGTCTTAGAGTGGTAAATAAATGAGATAGCTGAGGTGATAAATGAGAGAGATAGCTGAGGTGATAAATGAGAGATAGCTGAGGTGATAAATGAGAGATAGCTGAGGTGATAAATGAGAGAGATAGCTGAGGTGATAAATGAGAGAGATAGCTGAGGTGATAAATGAGAGAGATAGCTGAGGTGATAAATGAGAGAGATAGCTGAGGTGATAAATGAGAGAGATAGCTGAGGTGATAAATGAGAGAGATAGCTGAGGTGATAAATGAGAGAGATAGCTGAGGTGATAAATGAGAGAGATAGCTGAGGTGATAAATGAGAGAGATAGCTGAGGTGATAAATGAGAGAGATAGCTGAGGTGATAAATGAGAGAGATAGCTGAGGTGATAAATGAGAGAGATAGCTGAGGTGATAAATGAGAGAGATAGCTGAGGTGATAAATGAGAGAGATAGCTGAGGTGATAAATGAGAGAGATAGCTGAGGTGATAAATGAGAGAGATAGCTGAGGTGATAAATGAGAGAGATAGCTGAGGTGATAAATGAGAGAGATAGCTGAGGTGATAAATGAGAGAGATAGCTGAGGTGATAAATGAGAGAGATAGCTGAGGTGATAAATGAGAGAGATAGCTGAGGTGATAAATGAGAGAGATAGCTGAGGTGATAAATGAGAGAGATAGCTGAGGTGATAAATGAGAGAGATAGCTGAGGTGATAAATGAGAGAGATAGCTGAGGTGATAAATGAGAGAGATAGCTGAGGTGATAAATGAGAGAGATAGCTGAGGTGATAAATGAGAGAGATAGCTGAGGTGATAAATGAGAGAGATAGCTGAGGTGATAAATGAGAGAGATAGCTGAGGTGATAAATGAGAGAGATAGCTGAGGTGATAAATGAGAGAATAGCTGAGGTGATAAATGAGAGAGATAGCTGAGGTGATAAATGAGAGAGATAGCTGAGGTGATAAATGAGAGAGATAGCTGAGGTGATAAATGAGAGAGATAGCTGAGGTGATAAATGAGAGAGATAGCTGAGGTGATAAATGAGAGAGATAGCTGAGGTGATAAATGAGAGAGATAGCTGAGGTGATAAATGAGAGAGATAGCTGAGGTGATAAATGAGAGAGATAGCTGAGGTGATAAATGAGAGAGATAGCTGAGGTGATAAATGAGAGAGATAGCTGAGGTGATAAATGAGAGAGATAGCTGAGGTGATAAATGAGAGAGATAGCTGAGGTGATAAATGAGAGAGATAGCTGAGGTGATAAATGAGAGAGATAGCTGAGGTGATAAATGAGAGAGATAGCTGAGGTGATAAATGAGAGAGATAGCTGAGGTGATAAATGAGAGAGATAGCTGAGGTGATAAATGAGAGAGATAGCTGAGGTGATAAATGAGAGAGATAGCTGAGGTGATAAATGAGAGAGATAGCTGAGGTGATAAATGAGAGAGATAGCTGAGGTGATAAATGAGAGAGATAGCTGAGGTGATAAATGAGAGAGATAGCTGAGGTGATAAATGAGAGAGATAGCTGAGGTGATAAATGAGAGAGATAGCTGAGGTGATAAATGAGAGAGATAGCTGAGGTGATAAATGAGAGAGATAGCTGAGGTGATAAATGAGAGAGATAGCTGAGGTGATAAATGAGAGAGATAGCTGAGGTGATAAATGAGAGAGATAGCTGAGGTGATAAATGAGAGAGATAGCTGAGGTGATAATGAGAGAGATAGCTGAGGTGATAAATGAGAGAGATAGCTGAGGTGATAAATGAGAGAGATAGCTGAGGTGATAAATGAGAGAGATAGCTGAGGTGATAAATGAGAGAGATAGCTGAGGTGATAAATGAGATAGCTGAAGTGATAAATGAGATAGCTGAGGTGATAAATGAGATAGCTGAGTTGATAAATGAGATAGCTGAGGTGATAAATGAGATAGCTGAGTTGATAAATGAGATAGCTGAGTTGATAAATGAGATAGCTGAGTTGATAAATGAGATAGCTGAGTTGATAAACGAGATAGCTGAGTTGATAAACGAGATAGCTGAGTTGATAAATGAGATAGCTGAGGTGATGAGAGAGAGATAGCTGAGGTGATGCGAGAGAGATAGCTGAGGTGATGCGAGAGAGATAGCTGAGGTGATGCGAGAGAGATAGCTGAGGTGATGCGAGAGAGATAGCTGAGGTGATGCGAGATAGCTGAGGTGATGCGAGATAGCTGAGGTGATGCGAGATAGCTGAGGTGATGCGAGAGAGATAGCTGAGGTGATGCGAGAGAGATAGCTGAGGTGATGAGACTGCTGAGGTGATGAGACTGCTGAGGTGATGAGACTGCTGAGGTGATGAGAGAGAGATAGCTGAGGTGATGTAATAGAAGCAAATTCCATTAACATTATTAAAAGTAGGTTTGACATTGTTCAGGTCAAGACTTGGTATAAATAAAAAGGCACAACACCGTGACTGGAACAATACACACAACCCGCACATAAAAGATAGGAGCTTACGACGACGTTTCGGTCCGAAACGTCGTCGTAAGCTACTTTTATATGTGCGGGTTGTGTGTATATAAGACTTAGTATAGTTAAATGTATCAAAGGCACCGACTAATTGTGAAGAAGCGGGGCCAGGAGCTGAGTCTCGACCCCTGCAACCACAATTAGGTGAGTACACACACACACAGCTAGGCTTTAAATAAGATAAAAGGATCCTAACGGAAATAAGTTACTTCGCCTGACTTTTTTTTTAAGGTTATCCTAGGAAATTTACACACATTTTACTACATATAATAATTGTGGTCGCCTAAATTCGTGTACTGTACTTTTGTGTACCTGTGCCTAAATAAAGTACTTACACAACCTCCACTTTCTCCCGACTAACGATGTTTTTATCTCTCAGAGAGCCAACAGAGACTCTGCGGCAGTGGAGGGAGGAAGTACGGGCGACCCCGAGGATAAGCCTCCTAGTTATGACGCTATCCTCACCTCTGATGGTCTTCCACCTGACTACTATTCCATTCTCTCCGAGAAACCCCCTAAGTAAGTCCACGCTAAGTCCTGCACATTATCCTTGTATTTTATCAAAGCTTAGTTTCACTACTAAGGTTTTGTTTTGCTTTAAGTATTCATGCCTAGGCAGAACATAGATTTCACTATTTTTTTTTAGCCCACTTCTTTGGTTTTAGTGTAATGTGAAATATATTAACGACTCTTTAATAAGAAGGTCCAGGAATGAGGTTTCCTCCTCTTTAATTATATTTGATGGAATGATATAAATTAAACACACAACTCAGATATCACTTATGTGACTGAATTTAGTCCTTTTTCACTTTTGAAATTGTTTGTGCAACAGCACAAATACAGAATTAAAGACTGGTCTCTTAATGTCATCACTTTCAGTGAGGGGGAGAGCTATTCCTGGATTCTAACCCATTTTTTCTCGCATTCGTAATTAATATTATTAAGCTTTTTCATATTATAATACATTTTGTATTGCAGAGGTCATGCCTCTAAATATTGCCTAATAAATATACTGGCATTAATTAGAAATGTCTGGTGACACGAATGATTTGGGAATAGAAATTTCAGTAAGCACATTTTTATTATAATTTAATGGTTGTTTTTTTAATTGATGTTTTTTGCACCAATATGAAACATGATCTGTCAAAAAGAGCGAATTATTAAAATTATTTACGGGAGACTATTCAATAAAAATGCCGAATATCATAATTAGCAAAATTAGAGTACCACAAATATGAATGAATTTTAAATTGCATAATTTTAGAAAAGTTATTTCACATTAAGTTTTGATGCAAATTAAAAATTTCATGCCATTTAAATTCATTAGAATTATAGTGTTCAGCTTGTTTGAGCTACTTGGCTTGTTAGGCACGATATAATATATATAATATATATATATATATATATATATATATATATATATATATATATATATATATATATATATATATATATATATATATATATATATATATATATATCGTAAAGTATTTTATGTTGGCATATTTTTTCCCAAATTAACGATTGAATTATTCCCCCCTTTTATAATTAAATTGTAAAGTCGTTCTTTTGTCCATGTTTATGCAGTGTTGTTAATTACCACCTTTTTTCCCCAGGTATGAGGAGATTGCAAATCCTATCGTAGCCACCACAACAGTTCCTGATGCAAGTTCCAATAGTTCAAATACAGACTCCAATGATTCCATTGCTATTATATCTGGGTCCTCGCCTTCAATGGAAGTGACATCATTTAGCAGTGTAGGGGTAGAAAGCCTGCCACAGGTGTTTCAATCAAAGACAGTTACCAATGATAATGGATTAAACTCGTTAACGCAAGTTGCTAGCAACAACATAGATGAAAGAGAGCCTACAACACAAGGTGAAATGTCTCAAGAAACATTAGGTGACGTGAATCCAGAAGTATTAAGTGAAACACAAGAAGCATTAGGAATACGTCAAGAAACAGGAGAATCAAGTCAAGAAACCCTAGGAGAAACTGAACAAGAACGGCAAGATGAAAGAATTAAAGAAACAAGCCACAAAAGAGACGGCAGAATATCGGGAACTGATAATAATTCTATCATTAGACAAAGTTCACAAGGCAGTTTGCAAACTATCAGTGAATTAAAGTCATGATAACCAATTATTAATGAATATCCTTCTAAAATTTGTGCCAAGTTACTGGAATTTTTCTCGTGATGAGAAACTTTTATATTTAATTGCTCCCTGGTATTTCATGTGTGCTTAATACACATTTAAAACCATAGACTGATTATGGTCATTTAATTTTTTTAAATAATTACCGGAAAACTAGTCTGGCGATTAATCTGTTAACACAGGAGTGATTTATCCTTAATGCATTATAAACATTGAAATTAAATGTTTTTACAAATTAGTCATTATGCTTCAGCTAAGTGCTTATATTTCAGTTCAATGTACGTGTGATTTATGAATAAATTAATATTTAATTTCTTAATTTTATTGTAAAGTTACATTTTTTACTGTTTTGAAACTTTTGCTTCAACAGTCTAGCTGTCTGAAATGTCATATCTTTTGAGATTTTTACACTTTCTGAAATAGTGTATGTTCAATGTTACTTTGACAGTATGAAGGATTTTATTAATTTTTTCTAAGTAATGCAGTACTGAGTGGCCCAGAAACCATACTACATTAATTTGCATCTCATGAGGCTTGACAAACTTTTTCATTTGAGTTACTTTTGAATGAAGTTTTAGTGTTTGGTTTGTTAAATGGAAATTTTTGTAATTAATCTTAATCTGCATTGACAATTTGGCTGATGCGAACTTCCTTTACACTTTTATTACAGAATAAGTTACCAAAGGCAAAATTGTCCATTCATTAATGTTTATTTATATATAAAATGTTCTTGTTACTGAGAAAAAAGTATTTTACAAAACAGAATTCAATTTTGTAAATATGTACCTCTAATGCAATGAAAAATATAAGTTTTCAGACAAATCACATACCACACCTAAAACATTGGTAGAAGGCTGAGGCTTGATGCTTATCATATTATTACTAATGTTGCTTTCGAGAAGTGATGAATTCGTAGAGGGTCATGCAGAGACTGGGCAAAAGCCCTTGTCAGCATCAAGAACCCTTCCTGAAGAGTTTGGATACTGATAGAAAGTTGTGGCACGATGCCTAGGATATTAAGAGAAGGTTGAAATTTAGAATTATGAAGATTTTTTAGTGGCAAAGGTTTGCTTTAATTTACCCTGTATTAGACAGTTCTGAATCTGAAAATGTAATATTCAGCAAAAACTAAATACATAATGGAGAGTGAACAATATGGCTAAATAATGAAGTGCAATGTAAAGTGGAGTGGTAGTAATGAATGTGGTCTGAAGATCATTAGAGAAATTAGTATGGGACAAGATAGAATACTGCTGAATATCACAGTTGGTGAAGAAACAGAAAGTGAGCCATCTACAGCAAGAAAAATAAGCAGAAATCAAGCTCAAAATTAATTTTCACTGAAAAGGTGGATGATACCACAGAAAAGTTATACTTTACCCATATCAAAAGCATTGAATATATCTAGGGCTCTGTCAAATAATTTACCAAAATATGTAAGCAAATTTAAAAAGCAGTTGTGTGGTTAAAGATGAAATGCTTAAGAAATGTCATTAAGAACAGATTCGAGTATCGTTCGTCTGAAATACTAGTTATGTACTAGGATTGGAATGCTTTTCATTCGTCAAGACAGGTTGAACCAAAGCACATTTCCAAAAAATAAAGGATTAGAGGGCAAGAAAGTTAATTCAGTATAAGTGTTAGCGCCGAGGCACATTACCTTAACACATGAGAAAACACACACCCTCTGGGTCATACACTTTCTTGCAATGATACATATCGATACGGACTGTACCTACAGTTTTCTGCAGGTTGTGATACTCGCACTAGGTTAAGGTTTGTGCTCTTTATGTGATAATCATTTTATAATAAAAATTAATATTTTTTTAGTAAAGATTAGTATTTCTTATCCCATTATACAAATAAGACTTATTTCCCATTGGCCCTTTATTCTTTTATCTTAGGCTATAAGTTCACAAAACATTTCCAAAGGCAGAAAGTCGGTCTTAAAAACAGCATTTACTTTAAAATAAATGTATGCAACAAGGAATCATATGAATTCCTCTAAAAGTTTGGTAAAAAGAAAATGCTTAATCACTGTCACCAAACCTCTTCAAGTGGTCAAGAGGCTCTTGGTCTGAGGAATTGGACCGTTTGGTCTTCTTCCTCTGATCGAACCTAATTACCTCTCATTCCTCCCCTTCCCTGTCCCATCCCTCCTTTCCCATTCCTCCTCTCTCCATCCCTCCCCATTCCTGTTTTCTGCCTTGAGGTTGTTCCTTTTGGTTTTGTAGTTCCTAGTCCTGAGAAGGGGCTCTGGAGTCCATCCCATTCCATTGAGGTCCTTAGTGGTAGTGTAGTTTGCTATGGAATCTGGATCGTCTGGAGACACCAGTCTCTCTCCTGTCTACCGGGGGAAAGGCTTCGGGTGTCTCAGGTGACAGGTGCATCTCTGTAGGCTGCCTGTAGGATTCCAGGTGCTGGTGGCCAAAGAAGGTATGATGCTTTGCGGTGGGTTTCTGACCTCCCTCTCTTTTGTCTTTTGGCTCGGTAGATGCGAGGTTGCTATTCTGGATTGCTGGTTTACTGGCTTGAAGGGTAGGATATGGCACGGGTTCCATGCCTCGTCTGCACTACCGGCTGCGCTGAGGTCCTCTTGGGCACGGAAGGTTCTTATGGTTCTTTCTCCCAGGGAGCTACCCCTCCACGTTCCCCTCCCCCATTTTTTTTCGTTTCCTCTTTTCTTTTGTTTTCAAGAAAAATAAAATAAAAAAGAGAGACCTTACCATGAAAGCCAAAATTCATGAAACTGTAGCAGCACCCTCTTACAACCCTGCCTTGTTACCAGGACATCCTTCTGACTTTTCTAAAGCCCTTGTATCTTCTGTGGGTGACATTTTGTTGCACGCTCCTGATACTGGGACTCGGCCTGACTCTGACTGACACATCGAACCTCTGCACGTCTTTGATCATGTCTCTGACTTTTCCCCATATCCCCACATCGTTCACTCGCCTCAAAACTGACCACCTCTGGTCCTGCATACAAATGACCACAACCTTTCTTTGATGACACTGCTTTGAATACCTCTCACTGTACTCAGAAAAGACCAATGCAACAATCGCTCCCAATTGCGTAGTATATACTATGCATAATAGTACACAATGGACAAAGTTTTTCACTCTACTGCAGATATCTTCCTCAGACTCTTTCATAGTATCAGCAAGGCGCTCCTGCACCAGGTTAGTGTATAATCCTATGGGTTTAGTGCTCCCCCCATACTTATAATAATTCTCTCCTTACTACCATAGACACTATTCCTGTAACAATTCAAAACACCATTCTCTCAATTCTTGTAATGGTACCGTCATTCTACCTCATTCCATTGTTCAGCATAATTTCCAGACATGAGGTGACGACATTCTGGAACAGCTTGAGCTCCAAGACCTCCCAATTATAAAAGTAGACATACCTAGTACCTGCCCACGGACGGAGACACTACCCTTGCAATGTAGCTTAACTTTTGTCTGCCGTGAGCTTCCGTCCTCGGTTTATATAGCGGGACACCATCTACAAGTTCGAAAGTTGATCCCTACACCACAACAGTGTAGAAATTGCATTTTGGCCTTCAAGCGAAATATTGCAGGTCCATGCCGGAATGTCTAGTCTGTGGTGCCGACTACCATAGCAATACATCTTGTAGTCTACCTCCCTCTTCCCTTAATTGTAATGAAGCTCACCAGTTTTATCGTCGTTGCCAAATTTACTTAAATGAACGAGAAATGTGTTCTCATTGACAGAAGGCTTTACTTACGCCATGGCAGTCTCATCTACGCCTCCAGGGAAGACTTCCCCGTATTTCTTATTCACTAGTTAACAAGAAGCCCTCAACCTCTGGGGTACCAACTTCTGCAGTCTCCCCTGTGGTTACATCTTCCACAGTTACCTCTGTATCTAACTCTTTTGCAGTCCTAGACTCCAAGGCCACTACCTCGGCACCTCTTACTGTTCTCAAATCTTCATCACCTCGCTTGCAAGTCTCTTTGTCTACAAGACCTTGCACAACAGCTCCTTCCCTTCGCCTCTCTACTTCCCTAAGCCAAAACAATTCACAAAGCATAAATCTCCTTTAACCTCTCCTTCACTTATCCTACCCGGACATTTTTTCTTTCCAGTTTCCGCATCTGGTTCTTTACCTCTTACTAGCTCTGTTATAAGTGTGGAGGTTCATCCTTCCTCTCATACAGTCCCTCTCATGTTCCTTCCCAAGTTTTTTCCTCTTCTGTCCTCTCCCAGGTTTCTTCCTGTCCTCTCCCAAGCTTCATCCCAAGTTAACTCTAACCTTTCTTTCCCCCTTACTTTGGTAGCTTCCATCGTCGCCCCGATCTTTACTTACACTTTCCCTTCTATCTCCGATGTCGTCTTAATAAAACGTCCTTGTCCTCTGAAACACTTGAATATATTGAGGAGACTAAACTATTGATGGATACTAATCCACCTCCTATCACTACTCTTCACTCTTCTACTCCATCTGCACAACTCTCTTTTCTTTGCAGCATTCCAATCCGTCACTGCTTACTCATTTTCCTCTGCCTTCATTTGTGGACTATACTAACTCTTCTAGTCTGTAGATACCTATTGCTTCATATTTCCTGTATGCTTCTCTTCTCAAATCATGGCTTATCTACAGTAGAATATCCGAGGCCTTAGAGGTAACTGGGTGAGCTTCAGGTGTTGCTCTCCCAGTTTTCTCCTGTTTGTGTTTGTTTACAAGAACCCAAATTATGCTCCGCTGTTATCCATCCTGTCTCAGGCTGTTTCATTACATTAATCAGATTCTTTTCCCAATGGAACCTTTAATGAAAGTGCACTTCTGGTACGCACCGGTATATTATACCATCAGATCTTTGTTCATACTTCGTTGCATTGCACTGCAACACACATCTACTTGAATATATGGTATATGGCTTGTTCTTTTGTATCTCTCCTTCTGGTCTGATAATATACATAAATTACATTCTATCAAACCAGGTTTAGGTTTCTGGCCATCTTCTTGTCATTGATGCCGAGGTTGGGAGACTACGCTCTCCTGTCTTCGCATCGGATGCACTCATGGGTATCTCATGGAGAGGCACCCTGTCCCACTTTGTGATACTTGTCAGGTTCCAGTTTCGGTTCACCATATTCTGTTAGACTGTCCAGTCTATCAATGGGAATGCAGAATTTACCTCCAACTTCATCTTCGCTTTAGCGGTCTTACGTTATCTTCCCTCCTTGCTGATGGACCCACCCTTGACTCAAACTCCTCGTTGACTTTTTAACAGCAACTGATTTACTACACAAACTTTGATCCTTCCACTAGCACTCCTCACAGCCCTTTCTAACTTCCCTTTGTTGTCCACTCCACCCTTGCTACTTTATAATTCTGCACTATCCCCTGTATCACTGTCCTGTATGACCCTTGTAGGTTTAGCGTTTCTTTTACTATAATAATAACCATCACCAAAAAATTAGCATGAGTTCCATACCAAAGATTCATCAAACCACATTTAGGAAAATAAAATTACTAGGTATCCCCCAATGGGGTCCCCATAAGTAGTTACCTAAATATTTTCTCACTACGAAGTTTCGTTTACTGTTTGAGAATATTGTCTAGTCAGCTTTAAATTTTCACCTCTTTAAAAGAGGCTCCTTGTAGTGGCTTTCGGTCTTCTTCCTCTGACCGACCCTAATTACCTCCACTCCTCCTGTCCTTACCATCCCTCCTTTCCCCATCCCTCCCCTCAGGAATTCTAGCTCCTAAGTTGGAGGACGTGTGTCATTGTCCATCCCATTTCTGTGAGGTCCTTGGTGAAATCTGAATCATGGGGATGTCCCAATCCCTTTCTGGTCTGTCCAATGATGGGTGTATCTCTGTTATCTCTGGAGGCTACCTGTCAGATTCAGGGAGATTGTAGCCGAAGGAGGTATGCCCTTTGGCAAGTTTCTGACCAACCTTTCTTTTGCCCACTGAGGTGGCTCGGCGGATGTGAGATTGCTATCCTGGATCGCCGGTTTACTGGCATGAAAAGTAGGGTATGACACAGGTTCCATACTTCATCTACACTACTGGCCACACTGAGGTCCTCTTGGGCGCGGTGGGGAGTAATTGGGGATTGGTGACCCTTTCATTCCTCCTATGAGCTAATCACCATGTCCTCCTCCCCTTTTTTTTTTTTTTTTTTTTACCTCTTTCCCTTCTTTCGGAAAAAATAAAAGATAAATGACCTAACCATGGAATCCCAAGTCCAACTTGTCGGTTCTCTGAACCATTTATGTAGATTCCATGATACTTCTCCCAAACCCCTTATTGCTGCAGTGCCCTTTCCCTACCTGTGTCACTATCAGACCATTCTTTGCACCTTTCTAACACCCCGGTACCTTGTGATGGGTAACATTTCGATGATCGCCCCTGGTACCGGGGTTCCACCTAACTCCTTTGATACATCCAACCTAAGAATGTCTTTGAACATGCTTCTGGCTTCTACCTCTATGATGTGACGATTTCGAGATCACCCGCACATCACAGGATGGACCACCTCCAGTCACACACCTAAACGACCAAGACCATTAACAGATGGCACTGCTTCGATTACCTCTCGCTCTTCCCAGAAAATACTAGCACGACACTCGCTGCCCTCATACACTACGTTTCAATGTACTCAATGGACTAGGCTTTTCACTCTGCAACTGACATCTACTGACATCTTATCATAGTATCAGCAAGGCACTCCATGTTAGTCAAAATATTTCATTTCATGCTTTTAAGAGTGGTGAACGCATCGGCATGGTGCAAAATGATGGCCAAGCTCTCAATCTTTCCCTTCTTACCTGCACCGGTGGCCGGTGGTTCTGGTGCTGAGCTTCGCTCAACACGGAGGCCGAGTTCGATTCCCGGCGGATGAACATTTCGACGTGTTACACCTGTTGTCATGTTCACCTAGCAGCAAATAGGTACCTGGGTTGTTAGTCGACTGGTGTGGGTCGCATCCTAGGGGACAAGATTAAGGACCCCAATATAAATAAGACAGACAGTCTTCGATGACGCACTGACTTTCTTGGGTTATCCTGGGTGGCTAACCCTCCGGGGTTAAAAATCCAAAGAAATCTTATCTTATCTTTATCATTCGAAAACATTTCTCTCAGTTCTTGCAGTTAACCCTCAATATATGCAGAAAACGTATAGTTAAAAATAAAAGTAAACGTGATTTTCTCTACTTGGAAGAGTAACTACAAAATTATTTATTATCAGTCTCAAAATATTTCCCTTGTGCATGAAACTATGTGTAAATAAGGTAAAAATTAATTAGAAAATTTTGACGATTTAAACATATTTTTGGGAATTAGTCGTTCCATTAAATTTTAGGTTTTTTAACATGACACATACTCTATAAGAAGGTGGGGAACCGGGATTCGATTCTCGGCACGGGTGAAACTGATCATGTTTTCCCACGTCTGGGTGTTAATCACCCAGTAATAAAATCACTATAGTAATAATGCCGTCACCCCAAGCAGTAATAATAATATGTCAATTTCTACAAGTACATGTACATTTATTGTACAAGGTATACAGGCCTAGCTGACATCAATGACATACTACTATGTAGAAAGCCGCTTGTTATGCTGAGCATTTCGGGCAAATTAGGTAAATTTTGTCCCAGGATGCGACCCACACAAGTCGAGTATTACCCAGGTACCCATTTTATACAGATGGGTAAACATGGACAGCCAGTGCAAGGAAACACACCCAATGTTTCAACACTCGCCTTGAATCGAACCCGGACCCTCACTGTGTGTGAAACGAAAGCATTTGCCACCAGGCCATGGGCCAACGTGGCTAGCTAGTAGGAGTATTTTATGACTTCTTGCAAACAGAACCTAGGATAACCCAAAAAAGTCAGACAAAGTGACTTATTTCCATTGACCCAGATAATATATCAGCCAAATTCCTGAAAGATGGTGCCTCTGTCTTTATTACTAGGACTCAAATGGAAATAAGTTACTTTGACTTTTTTGGATTATACTATGTGTGGGGAATTATGGGTTACCTGTATGAGCGTCATCAACTCAATCATACAAATAATCTCAGCAGGAGGTGACAACTATATATTATTTACAGCAGTTACCCCCGTGGAGGCGTGGGGGAAAACTTAAGTCGCCCCTGGTCGCAGCAAGCGACTCCATCGATAACACACGCACTCTTAATTAACACATCTATCCTAGACCAATATTATAAATTACAATTAGATAATACCAATAGTTACGGTGTTACGATTAGTTGTGGACTGTATGTGTAAATTGGAATGATAGGAAATGGGGAAAGGGGTTACAAGTGTCAACATAATAAGACCACCACTTACTCAAGTTCATTGGTGGTCACTGGAGATCATTGAAGCACCCACAGTATCTGTCCTATTATAACACCTAACTGGCCAGCTATGGGGTTGATATAATAAGAAATGTTACTTAACTGTGGGTGAGGAGGCAGCATGTAGTTATTCTTCCAGTAGGACGATTGTATTAGTTGGTTTGTCCCGATTTAGGAGCCGTGACTCCTTAAAACCTCCGTGGCCCTCAGGACAGGGCCACGAGGTAGACATGTGTTCATTCGGGGAATGGCAACTAGTATCACTTCACTTATTCCCCCAATTTAAGGTGATTATCACTAATTTCTCCACAGTTCGCAAGGCGACTTAATGTCCCACTAATTTACACTCGTTAGAAGTTGATCAATTAAGATCAGACGCCGATGAATGGTGATTGAACCGACGGGTATTTCCCCCACCGCACTCTCATCATGGTCACGTCGTGTCGCTCACTAATTAACAAATTCACCACCCTATTATAGCAGTTTCCTGGACTTAAATGTCCTACATTATACATGGAGAACAGTTACGACACTTCCTATTGTGAAGTGAGGAGGGTTACAATCATGGCTAACTGCTGCAGTGTTTTAAAATGTGAGGTTGGAGTGTTGAAGAAAGAGGTCCTGCTTCTCCAGGAGAAATTTAGGAGGCTAAAGGTTCACCTCAATGGGTTTGGAAGTGAGAGTGAGGTCCTGCTTCTCCAGGAGGAAATTAGGAGGCTGAAGATTCACCTCAATGGGTTTGGAAGTGAGAGTGAGGTGGCCGGAGTGGTGGAGGGGAATAGGGATACCAGCAGTGAGGGGCAGTCTGCCACTCCCTGCGAGGAGGGTGAGGAAGAAAAGGCTACCAGGAGTGAGATCTCAAGTTGCGAGTGGTGAGTGGTTCCCAGTAATGGGAGGAGCATCAAAATAAGGAAAGTTAAGAGAAAAGATTTGAAGGTAGGAAATCGCTTCTCTGTTCTTCAGGATGAGTGTACTCCAGTGGCCAGTGAAGGTAAAGGTACTACTTTCCCTGCTAATAGAGGTTAGCAAATTCTTGTGGTAGGTGACTCACAGGTAAGATATATGGACCGTGCTTTCTGTAATAGGAATAACAAGGAGAGAGAGGGTGTGCTTCCCTGGAGCTGGTGTTGGTGACATAGTCAACAGGTTGGATAATATCATGTCAGGTAATGGGAACAAGCCCATTATCTGTCTCAGTGTTGGTGGAAATGATAAGTACAGGTCAGCTATAGAGCTAATTAAGTCTAAGGGAGGGGTCCCAATTATATGTAGCATCTTGCCTAGAAGGGGAGTGGGAAATGAATGGTTCTCTAGGGCAATTGGTGTAAATTGCTGGCTAGACAGATACTGCAGGGAACTTGCAATCCCATTAATTGACAACTGGGACAACTTTTATGGCAAACATGATATGTATGCAAGGGATGGGGTACATCTCTCTGGGACAGGGGTGGAAGCACTTGCCAACTAGATCGAGAGGGTCATTGCTGACATGCCTAGGATTTTAAACTGATAGAGGATAGAGGTATGGGTGTGTGTGGGAAACAGTCAGTTTGCAACACTAGGGCTGAAAACAGTAAGTGTATAAAAGAAATCATCATAAAGTTACAAATAAATACAATGGATCAGGTCAGCAAACAAAGGGAAACAAGAGACTAGCTCCCTTAAGGTTTAATATACTAATAGTAGGAGTGTAAGAAATAAGATAGATGAGCTAAGATTAATTGCAAGTGCAGGAAACTTAGATATTATTGCTACAACAGAGACCTGGCTGGAAAAATAAACACATAAGCAGTATAATGTGATCCTTTATTGACAACGTTTCGCCCACGCAGTGGGCTTTATCGAGTCACAGACAGATCTACCTGGAAAATGAGTAACATGACTATATATAGGGTATAGTCAGGTGGAGAATGCTGGGTCAGGTGGAGAAAGCTGCATGTGACAATCTTAAAAGTAGTGTGATAGTTAAAAACATTGTGTGACTTAAAGGACCTGCAGTGTTCCATTCTTGAGTTCTAGGTGGGATAGCGTTGAAGAAGTTTCTTGGCAATAGGTTCAGCTATGTTGTAGAAGCCGTTGTTCTGGTTGAAGTTGTTGGATATACAGATAAGTGATGATTCAAGGATTCTTCGGTATTGCGTGTTGTCTTCTCTGGCGATGAGTCTTGCGTTTCTGTAGTTGATTAAATGGTTGTGTAAATTTCGGTGTTGAACACCGGTATTTTATACCATTTATTTCCAGAGATCTGGCTCAATCTGAAAGATAGGGAGTTGCCTTTTGAATGTCACATACAAGGCTATAAATTATACGTAGTCTCCCTTGGTCCCTATCTAAGTTTGGGGGACGGTATATCACACCTAAAATCAATTTTTCATCCATCTCTGAAAATTCTATCCAGACAGACTCTGTATGTGTTATTTCAGACTTTATTCCCTTTTTTATGCAACAGTTCAAGCGATCTCGGACATACAGTGCCACTTCACCCCCCTTCCCGAAACTTCTGTCTACTTGGAACAATTTAAAACCCTGTATATGACATTCAGCAGGCATGTCCCTATTTTTCGTATTGAACCACGTCTCAGTTATGGCAAATACATCAATGTTACCTGCACTTGCAACTAATCTCAAATCGTCCATCTTATTCCTAGCACTACAACTATTTGTATAATACACTTTTAAAGACCCTCCTTTCTCTTTACCCTTCCTGCTCCATTCTGTTTTACCACTATACCTATTACTGTCCTTGTTATTGTTAAGATTTTTTATATCAAAGCCTAGATCTATATTTCGACATTCAGTATTTTCCATTTCTAAACCCATACCTCTAACTAATCCTAGTTTAAAGTCCTAACAACACCCTCAACTGAGCTAGCAAGAAAATCCACACCTGCCCTGGATAAGTGAACCCCATCCCTGGCATACATGTCATTTCGGCCATAGAAGTGGTCCCAGTTGCAAATGAATGGTACTGCATTGTCCTTACAGTGTTTGTCCAGCCAGCAATTGACACCAATTGCCCTGGACAGCCATTCATCTCCAACTCCTCTCCTTGGCAAAATACCACATATGACAGGGTTCCCACCCTTCTTCCTAATTATGTCTATTGCTGACCTATACCTGCTAGTCAGGTCCTCACTCCTACGTCTGCCAACATCGTTGCCTCCAGCACTGAGACAGATAATAGGATTGCTCCCATTACCTCTCATGATGTCGTCCAGACGGCTAACAATATCCTCCATCCCAGCCCCAGGAAAGCAAACCCTCTGTCTCCTACTTTCTCTTTCAAGCAGAAGGCCCTATCCATATACCTAATTTGACTATCCCCAACAAGAACAATGTTCTTACCTTCCTTGGTGTCGTTCGTGATGTTCCCTGTAGTCGACTCACATTCATCGGGTAACACGGAGAATCGGTTCGATGTTTCCACAACAGGTTTCTGGTTCTTCGTTAATTCTACCTCTCCATCCATCCTCTTGATCTTTAACTTTGTCCCATGCATTCCGGCCACTGTCCAGGTTCCTTTCTTGGCTTGAGGATTCTCAACAGGAGGATTACTACGAATCCTCTTGTTTTCCTCAGTCAGTCGATGTATCTCAAGCTTAGCTACCCTCAGTTCTTCCTTCAGCTGCTGGTAGAGTAGCTCAAGAGAGGACATCTTGTTCAGATTCACAGAGAGCACACAAGACACGTCTTCCACCAAGGACTGTCCTGTGAAGAAAAAAAAAGTTCTGCACAACCTGTGGTTGTGAAGGCCACCGACACCATCACACTCTAGCTGCAAAATGTCCCATTCGCAAAGACATTATGAAGAAGACTCAAGAAGCAGAGCAGAAAAAGTCCTCTTTTAAAAAAAAAAATGCTGCTATTGCAAAACTGCCGGCTGACACAACGAAAATCCTCCAGGCTTCTACTCAACCCTCCACCACCAACATCGTACTTGACTGTAACCCAACTACAATCTACTGTTGCATGGTCTATGCACACATGCATAACGTTGCTGTTCCTGGGACTTTTAACACATCCATTAATGAACTCTTCAAGTTAAACAACATACCAGAGTTCACCTTCCCAGCTTCACCATCTTCTGCCATTCTTAACACGAACTCACATCCTGTTGTAGTTTCGACACCAGCAAGCCACTTCCAAGAAGCTCCACCACCACCACCACACCAAAGTGACGTCACTCCAACTCCAACCAATGAGAAGCCACCAACACCTTCTAACACCACTCCTGCAAAGAACCAATCAGCGACCTCGCCTTCCACCACCTCTACTGCTACGAACCAGTAGAGTTCTACACTACTGGCATTGTCTTTAAACTGTCGCGTAGTGTAGAACCAGTAGTGTAGAACTCTACTGGTTCTACACTACGCGACAGTTTAAAGACAATGCTTGCTCCTGAACTTATCCAACGACTTCAAGACAAGACTGTTCATCTATACTACCGCACCGGCCACCACCATCGAAACAATCCTCCAAGGCCTCGCTGACCCTGTTCTGACCAATAACCAGCCAGTTGAACTGCATTACATCTCAAAAACTAAGTTCAACTCCGTCCAAAACGGAATAATACTTCCGTAAACTCCGCCAACACATAACTGTGCAGATCGTCCATGTGGCTGCCTTTTTGACCTTTCCTGACTGCTGACGCCGCCCTCATCTTCCCTTCCTGGGAGCCATGTACCGCCGACCCTCATCCCTTTCCATCAACGCTTGCAGTACATCAGTACCACTTGCTCCACACTGGTTGAGCCCCTTACCTTTCTTACCCTCCTCTCCTCCACCCTCCCATCTTTTTCCAGTATTTCCATCCTTCTTCCTCCCCATCTTACCGCAGCTCTGGTCTTATTTGAATTGAATTGTCCCTCAGCCTGGAATCGACGTGTTCAGTCCATCAGTCTTGTGATTACCTCAAACTCTTCCTCTCGTTACACCTTTCTACTTTGTATTGGACTGATGAAGCCACTGTGTGGCGAAACGTTTCTTTAATAAAGATTCCCATATATTGCATAAGTGTCTCAATCTTCATCTTGTCGGTTTTAAACCATTTATCACATCTGTCAGATACTGCAACATCATGGGATCTTGACACAAGGAATTTTTCAACACTTGTCCAACCTTTGGACAAAGACCTACTTAAGTACACTAGTGGATGGTACCACTGTGACCCCGCCTCCTCCTGCTTCGACTAACCTGATTACAGTATATAAGCCACTTCTCCGGCCATGTGCTGTACTTTCCACAAGATTTATGGACTGAACACATCGATTCCAGGCTAAGGGACTGATTACCTCAAACTCTTCCTCTCCTTACACCTTTCTACTTTGTATTGGACTGATGAAGCCACTGTGTGGCGATACGTTTCTTCAATAAAGATTCCCATATGTTGCATAAGTGTCTCAATCTTCAACTTGTCGGCTTTAAACCATTTATCACATGAGTGAGGCTAGGTTTGATTAGTATCTGAGGTATTGAAGCTAATTATTGGGAAGATTGGACAAGTGAGTGAGTGGGAATGGGTGACTTGGTTAAGGACTTGCCTTGTATGGGCCATTAGGCCTGCTGCAGTATTCACCCATTCTTGTGTTCTTTTGATCACCTAGCAGTAATTAGGTACCTGGGTGTTAGTCACTTTACATCTGCTGCCACTATTCTCCTGCTAAAAAGTCGATATGTGGATGTAAGTCACCTTACTCCTGCTGCCCCTGTTCATCTAGCAGAAAGAAGGTACCTAGATGAATATTAAAATGGTATACAATACCTACAGGTTGGCAAGTAAGACACATGTGCAACTGTTAGGTATCTATTCCGAAACGTTTCGCCTACACAGTAGGCTTCTTCAGTCGAGTACAGAAAAGTTGGCAAAAGCAGTAGAGATGTGAAGACGATGTAATCAGTCCAAAACAAAAAACACTTTGGACAGCTTTTCTACTGAGAATGGTTGGATTTGAGAGGGCCGTGACCTTTCTTCTGGAAATAAATGGTATAAAATACCTACACAATGGAAAAATAAACACATAAGCAGTATGGAAAAATAAACACATAAGCAGTATAATGTGATCCTTTATTGACAACGTTTCGCCAACGCAGTGGGCTTTATCGAGTCACAGACAGATCTACCTGGAAAATGAGTAACATGACTATATATAGGGTACAGTCAGGTGGAGAATGCTGGGTCAGGTGGAGAAAGCTGCATGTGACAGTCTTAAAAGTAGTGTGATAGTTTAAAACCTTGTGTGACTTAAAGGACCTGCAGTGTTCCATTCTTGAGTTCTAGGTGGGATAGCGTTGAAGAAGTTTCTTGGCAATAGGTTCAGCTATGTTGTAGAAGCCGTTGTTCTGGTTGAAGTTGTTGGATATACAGATATGTGATGATTCAAGGATTCTTCGGTATTGCGTGTTGTCTTCTCTGGCGATGAGTCTTGCGTTTCTGTAGTTGATTAAATGGTTGTGTAAATTTCGGTGTTGAACACCGGTATTTTATACCATTTATTTCCAGAGATCTGGCTCAATCTGAAAGATAGGGAGTTGCCTTTTGAATGTCACATACAAGGCTATAAATTATTCCACACTGATAGGGTCAACAGGAAGGGTGGTGGAGTAGCGATGTATATCAGAGACAATTTAAATTGTTGTGTTAGACAAGATATGAAATTAGAAGCGTCAGCCACTGAATCTGTTTGGTTACGGCTTCTTGAGGGTCGTGTAAAACTTATCTTGGGTGTGATTTACAGGCCCCCAAATCTTGATAGGGAGTGCGGTAAACTTCTATGGGATGAAATTCGTAAGGCATCTACATATGAAAATGTTGTGCTAATGGAAGATTTCAACTTTAGACAAATTGACTGGAGCAATTTGACAGGAAATTTAGAGTCAAGTGACTTTCTTTATACGATTCAGGATTGTTTTTTTGAAACCGTTGGTGACAGAACCAACTAGAGGAAATAACCTGCTAGACTTGGTTCTTGCCAGCAGGGAGAGGTGGGTGGATGTAGGATATGTGGTGGTGAGGAAACAGCATAGCATGCGGTGTATTTTTATGAGGGTCTGGGGGTATAAGGGAATGGATGGGTCAGGTCATGGCATGGGTGGGTGGAGGCGGGGTTTTAGTGTTGTGGGGGCTAAGTCTGGATGTGGGGTGTGCCTGAGAGCGTCCAGTGCGCTCTGGCATACTTAATTGTGGATTTCGTGTTTGTATCATGGGGTATGAGGGGGAATGGGGAGTGGGACGTGCGTAAAAGGGTATTAGCGGCAACTTTTTATAAGACAGTTTGTAGGGATAGGGACCTATATGGTCGTAGGTGGGAAGAGACTTTTCCAGTGGGTTATCGCAGTCTAACTGTGGGTGCATTAATAGCATTGTAGGGGGAGGACTGTAATGTGTGAGTGTGTGGGGAGGAGTGGAGGGGACTTTCATTGGTTGCAAGGGGCTGGTCACTTGGAGTGGGCGTGTGTGTAGGGGTGTATGGAGTTCATGATTAGAAGAAAGCCTGTTTTCGGTTGCGTGTTGTGTGTAAGTGTTGGCTGTTTGCGGCTGGCTCTTTTGATGGGCGTGAGCCTGGTTTCGTTTTAGCGTCTGTGTGAATGTTAGGTCCGGGACGTGTGGAGGGGTGGGGGGGTTATATTTGACAATGTTCCCAGCGCCTGTAAGTGTTCAGGTGCGTTGTCAAGTCTTGGTGTGCACTTAAGGGGTTGAAAATCATCAGGCTTGTTTGCTGGTGCTCCTTGCACATCGGGCGTGTGTGTGTGAGTGTTTGTCATGAACGGGTGTTAATGTACAGTTTCTATATCTGTGTATATGCAATACTGATTGTTCTCATGCAATGTCCTCTAGCCTCGGCTCTGACCATGGGTAACAGTAACCATGGGTTACTGTGTATTGGAGTGTTTGACTCTTAATGGCATACATGTGCCTATACAATTTTGGGTGTCAATTATGGCAAGTATTGTATATAATTTTTTCAGTTTTGGGAACTTGGTTCCACATTGGGGAGTTTTTAGTATAATGGTGCCCTCGTGTGGGAGGCATATAACAGTATTATTTGATCCTGGTATTATTTGATCCTGGCAAAGTTGGTCTGTATGAATTTTCTATGTATACATTATTGCTAATGTATGTATGGTTTTTGCTAGTTATGTATTTAAGCTTATGATTTTGCCTGTGGGTGGTCCAGGGCGTGCTTATTGGCATGCCTTTGTACCGGGGGTGGGGTGGGTTGGGGGTTGGGGCAGGATGCATAGTGACGACCTTGTGACATGCTGCACCTGCCAGAGTGGGTAGTGCCGTGTTTGGCCTGTGGGTATGTAGTTAGGGTTGTTTAGGTGTCTATAAGCATGGTAAAGTTACTCAGCCTGGTGTACTGTTCGGGCTATGTTAATGTTTATAAATTCAATGATGTATTGTGGTCATGTATACCTACTTCATGTTTTGTTTATGTATATAATGGTTTTTAATAAAAAAAATTCTTACTGCCTTACTTTAATCATCTAGTAAAAGTTTACCTGTGGTTTTTGTGATGTGTTGAAGGTGAATTAGTGTTGTATATGCTGTATGTTATATGTTTATTTTCTTAAGGAGAGTTTATTTGACCTTCCTTGAAGATCACACATTAGTTTATAAATAACAGTATTGACCATCTGTTTAGCGCTGTTTGAGAGTTTGCGAGGCCGTGTGGTTTTATTTTAATAATTCTGTGCAATTTAGACCAATGAGATTCGCTGCCCAGCCTTTGCGGAGGGCGGGTGTGCTTGTTTCTGGTCCCTAGCGGTGGAGTTGAGAACTGGTAGTTTTCATCAACATGGTGGAGCGCTACAGACGACGTGTCAATACTGTCTGTATTGAAGTGTTGCAGGGCGCGATTTACCCAAGCAACGCAGATGTTCTCCTCCAGCTATTTTGAGGGATTCTTTAGGGATATCCATTGAAGAATTATTTGGGATATCTCTCAACGGTTCGTCGAGGATTTTTGTCAAGTTTGCAGTGGCCAGCGCATATGAGCGAGTGGTTGACACGTATCAGGAGAAGAGGATTGTCGTCAACACGGGATTAGAGGTACGGCTTCGAGATGTGTCACGGTACTACACTTATATACGAGTCCGAAACGTGCCGTTCGAAGCGTTGGAGTTTGATGTGCGAAACGTCTTCAGTCAATTTGGTGACGTCCATGCAGCCACGGTGGGCCGGTGGGCACAGGGGACTTATGCCGGCTGCAGAAGGTTCATTTCTTTGAAAATGACGCTCAAACGTCAGATACCTTCATACGCATGATGGAGGAGTTCAGGCAGCAAGTCTATGTGACTTACGCAGGCCAAGTTCGAACGTGTCGCCTGTGTGGATTACCTGGACATGTGGGGCGGCATGTGATCGCGGATGGGCCAACGAGACATGGAGCTGCTGATGGTATGAGGAAGGATGAAGTGGTGGTCGTGGATGCTATGGATGAGTCGCCACGGGAGAATATGAGCGTGGTGCCAAGTGGACAATGGAGTGACATTGTTGATAAGGAGGATGAGCGTGTACTAACGTTGTCACAGGTGACCCAGGATGGCGAGACAGCGGAGACGGAAGGGCTCTGCCGGGGAAAGGGTGAACTTGGTTTTGTCTGAGCCGCTTTTGGAGGATTTTCCACTGTTTGGACAGTCCTTGTGTGAGGGCACACAGCATGGTGTGGTGGACTTAGGGGGCAGAGGTGAGGAGGGACGAGTGAGAC
>WNWK01016556.1:0-44610 GCA_009830355.1 Cherax destructor
GTCAAAAATGATTAATCTAATTTTCATTATTTCAGGAAAAAAACCTTGAATCACGAATAGCCAAGGGGAACAAATTTGTGAAGGGGGGTACCACTGTATATGGATAGGAACATTTTAAAGATGCAACTGGGGGGATCATGGGACATAAAGCCCTTTAAAGAGGAAATACTAAGAAGTAATTTTCAGTGTCAGGAGGGAAAAAGAGACACACTGGATGAAGATAGTGGGGCAAACACAATGCATATCAATGATTTTTTATTAAAAATTGGCAGCCCCAAAGGGCAGGGGCCCTGAAAAGAAAACACTTTCATCATTCCTCCATCACTGCTTGAAAAGGCATATTACACACAGTTAAAAACTGCAACATAAAAACCCCCCCCTTAGAGGGGGGCACTGTATTCCCCCTTAAGCTCAAGTCCTGGTTTTCCTGAATCTCTTCATAAATGTTACCTTTCTCACACTCCAACACCTGCATAAAACCATTCATCCCACTCACTCTTGTCTTGCTCACTCCCACCTTTTTTTAACATTTCTGTCTTTCCCCCATCAACCCTCTCATTCTACCCAGGGGCCACATTTACACTACAACTGGCTCTTCCTCAATATAAAATTTTAAATCCCTCCCCAAAAAAAAAAACCCCAGTTTCCTATCTTCCCCATTTAACAGCTCAAAATTTCCCCCTCCATCTTCCTGATATTTTAACTCTCCATTTTAAATTTTCCCCCCTATTTTTCTGTCAAACCATTTGTTCCCTGAACTTTTTTCACCCCAAAAATTTTTTTCTTATTCTCAGCAAAATATTTGATAATCTCACCCATTCTCTCATTTTTCCCTTTTTTTATAATCTTTCCCACTCTCTTAATCTTTTTCCAATACTACTCCTCCCCATCACTTCATTTTTAAAAATTAGCTAACTTTTTTTTTTGTATTTCACCCCGTCCCCCCCCAAACGTTGTATTCCCCCCCCCCATTTCCTGTAACCACAAACTTCTGGAAACTCTTCCAGCAAAAACTATATACCTTTGAACCTCTTTTCCTTAACAGTAAAAACCCCGGGTTTCGTATGGCCCCAATATCGAAATTGTTTTAGAACATTTTTGGGGAAATTTTGGTCTGGTTTTCTCCCTCCCCCCGGGAAAATCGTTATCAGCGTGTCTGCTCATATTTTGGCTAGTCTGCCTTTGTTACTCGTTGATAAACATTGCTCCACACATTCACCCAAAAAAATTTTTGTAATAATCCATTGTTTTTTTTTTTTACCAAAAAAGCCACCATGGGGCCAAAAAAAGTTCAAAGTCCCAGCCCTTTGATAAAGGGGGAAACAGAAGAATTCTTCAGGTTCTACATATACAAACAAAGGGGAGGGGCAAAAGGCTCGGGCCAGCCAGCAATAAAGTGTAGTTGAGTGTAGCAAGTAATTAAAGAAATTTAAACAACGAAAAGAACAACACAAAACTAAACACACAACCCGCACAAAAACTAATCCCCAATGTTGTTGGGGGTTTTGGGGCCACTGACAACATGCCCCCCTTGGGTATCTTCCACCACCCAAAACCCCTCTCCAGCATCTCCTCCAAAGTGTGTACTATATTACATACAAAAACCCCTTTTTTTCTAAACATTCTCTATTATGTTTTTATACAATATTTCTTATTTATAAATTGCATACATTGTTTCAATTTTTTCCCTTTTTAAACTTTGATGTAGTGCAGTTGCCTCACAAACACTCCGTTTTCTCTTATAATAATGGGAAAATATATAGTCACAGCGGGAGAGAATGGCAGCTGCCGCACCACCACTAACCACATCGTAATGACATATTTTATTCATTCTAGAAACAGGGACCCTCGGTTTTTACACCCAACTCAAACAAATGTAAGTGATTTTTTAAGTGCTTTTGTAAGCGTATTTTGAAGGTCTAAACAACAATCAATTAACATTTCCTCCAGAGAACAAATTGTTAGGCACCCCAACAGCATTCTGGAAAGAATTATCCAAAACCAAGGGGACTGTATATCATTTTCTATGTTATTAATGTTGTTTATTATGTCAATTGATAATTGTGATAGATAAATAAGCTTGAGTTGTCTTTAAACATCATATTCAAGTACAGTGGACCCCTGGTTGGCCGGTCAAACACTAACAATTATGTAAGTGTATTTTTGTAATGCTTTTGTGATGTTTGGGGTCCAAAAGGATAATCTAATTTAATTTTCCTTATGTTAATAATTTGTTGACGGCCTTGAACAGCATTCTGGGGAAAAAATTTGGCGTAACCGGGGTCCACTGTACATATACTTTGTCCTGTTTCCAAACAAAACTCTCCTCTCCTCTCACCTCCACACTGTCTACCACGCCAACAAGACTCTTATAAAGGTAAAAATGATTTAACCCTTTCCCGGGTGGACCCGATTCTTTAAACCCCTCTCTCAATTCAAATTTTTGGAAAAAAAAAAAATTTCTTAGAAATAATATTTTTTTTTAAATCTAATGGCTAAAAAATTTGCGATCAATTTTTACCGAGTTGGAGGGTTGAAGTTGACAAGAAAATGAACGCTTACGGCAACATCGCTGACTGCCGGTCACTCGGTAATTTTTTATTTTTTTTTTTTGAGTTGTTTTCTTTTCTTTTTAATTTTTCTTTTTTTAAATAACTTTTATGGCCTGTGAGACCAATATAAGTGCTGTTTTTCAACTATTCACTCAATTATTTACTACAAAAAACTACAAAACTTTGTTCTCATTATATTGTTTACAAAACATGTTTACAAAAATTAACAATGTAAAATATTGTTTATTACTATTTTTCTATCATATACAGTGGTACCCAGTTTACGATGGTCTAAACTCTTTTATGTAAGTTTATTTTTTAAATGCTTTTGTAAGTGTATTTTTGGGGTCTAAAAGGACTAGTCTATTTTACATTATTCCTTATGGGGATAAATTCGTTTGGTAATGGCACTTGAACAGCATTCTGGAACGAAAAATATCATAAACCGGGTGCCACTGTATATACATATATACATTCACTGGACATGTTCCTAGAAGTGGTGCAGCTTGTGGAACTCTTTTGAAACATAGTGTCATGCACAATGGTACTTTACACTCTCAAACATAAAACGAGTGTCTCTGCGTTGTTGAGGCGTTTTTTTTGTATGTGCAGACACGGCACCTCTTCTGAGCCTTTGTCTTGAAAACAGTAGCAGGCAGTTTCATTAGGAAGTATCACAGGCCTCAGCGAGGAGGGTATTTGTTCATAATTTCATGGGCGGTGTTCTAATGCAGGTGCTATTACTTGGTACAGTGGACCCTGGTTACGACACCGAAATCGTGCAATTATGAAAAGTATAATTTTGTAAGTTCTTTGGAAGTGTAGTTTGGGGTCTGAAATAGACTAACCCCCATGACATTATTTCTGGATGTAAATTCGTTCGTAATGGCACTTGAGCAGCTTCTGCAATGAATATTTTCGTTAACCGGGGGTCCACTGTACTTGAATATTATTTGTCTGATCACAGACAAACAAAATTCACCATATGGTAGTTTGTTTCTGGTCTACAGCTTATACATATTATAAGCATTGGCATGAAATGCCCAGAATATGGAAAAGATTTTAGTCCATTATAGCTCTTTGAACACAATCAGCAAACCCAATCTGCATGTCACATTTGTCCACTGAACGCATATTGGGGGTGTAGTCCATCACAGCTGCAGGTTTTAGAATGGGTTCATTGTCTCTCTATTCAGCCTGCCAGTGTCTGTCCTTCGTTAGGTGAACTGATGACACAGTGGGGACATCTCATTTGTCATGCCCCCGAAATGCCATGATGTCATTGGCAGCAAACGCCTGCACCTCACCTCTACGAGTGCCTGCATCAAACCTAGGCATATCCCCTACAATTTCCACGCACTGTCCGCACACATCTGTCATGTTCACTAAAAATCACTGAGAAAAGGGGTTTTTGTGTACCAGTTATCAGTATATAATGTATGCCCCTTAACAAGATATGGTTCCATCATTTTCTAACCACATCACCAGAGATACCCAATAATTTCCTGGTATCTTGTAATGTATTACTTACAGTGTACACAATAATATCAATACAAGACCACTGTAGCAACCACAAAGCACAACAACTTTATACCAAAGCTTTTCCCTTTTGCTTGGGTATATACTGCTTGAACAACAGTCTACCTTTGAATAAAATCAAAGACTCATCAATAACAAGTTTCCTGAAGGGAAAAAAATACATATTGAATGTCTGTTTCAGGTACAAAAACACATTCTAATCTTATATAACCTGTCATTTCTGTCAGGCCTGGTTTTGTCTGATAAGTGTAGCATACGTAACAGTAGCACAAATCGATTCACTGGTATATCATCACTGAAACCTGGGGTTGAAATCAGGCGGTGTGTTGACCAGTATGATTTGACATTGTGCTTATACACATGTAGCATAAGCATTATTGTGGCAAAGAAAGATACATCTCAGCCACAGTTTTTTTCCACTGGTGTAGACGTGATTTTGGTGAAAGTATTGTGTTTGCCATGGTGTACTCGTTTGATCTGTTCTTTCCTGACAATAATATCCATCAGGGCTTCATCAAAGAATAATTCAAAGCATTCCAGTTCAGTGGCATTGTTCCCAAGTGTACAAGATGGGCGTATTCCACTTTGGCTTTCATCAAATTGATGGGGATTGGGAATAAAATTCTCAGCTCCCTGCCAATCCCATTGGCAGTCTGCTGGTGGGTCTGGGTTGACAGGTGGTTGTGGAGGTTGTGGTTGTGCAGGTTGGTGTGGTGGGTGGGTAGGTGAGGGTGGCCCTTTGTTGTAGCTGAGCTGAGTGCGGCGTGGGGCAGCATGGTCCACTGCTGGTCCCTCACGCCTGGCACCACCACTACCATCCCCCAGATGCATGCACATTTCTCATCCCAATTGCAACACTATCATCTTCGTTTTCCCCTATCTGTGCCTGTTTAACGCCATGGATGTACTCTTAGATGTACTCTTAGATGTACTCCTAACCCTTGGAAGAGCATATGGCACACTACAAACTCATATACCGTATATACTGATGCTTCACTGGTGAATATTCACTTACTCTGCTACTGGAACTGTTTTGAAGAGCTTGGAGTTCATATTCACTATCACTATCATCACCATTGCTCACATCTGGTCCTGGATATGATAAATAAGTTTTCCCCTTTTCTTTTACAACTGGGAACAAGACGGCACAGCACCAGAAGTGGAAGGTTGTGGATCATCTGTTTTCCTCACTATTACCGGTATTTTGGTCATTATTTTCGGTCACAAGCAAAACCTTGAAAAGTCACCTTCACTGACACCAAATCACTATTAGAACTTCACTGGGGAACAAAAGTATCCCAATTGCCCAGGAGTAAGGTGTTTCTTGCTCGAGGCATGGTGGAAAGGTGGTGAAATGGTGTTCCCAAATGCACCACTGGGTACCCGATTTTTTCCTATTGCACACTGACCATGCAGAATTCTCTCACATCTAGGCCTACCAGCGTTTTCCCGCCGATTTGACCTGATTATGCGTACTAGTACGTCAAACGAATGCCGCGTAAGACATACTAGTACGTCAAAACCTGAAGGTTAAATGTTCATTTATCCATTTCATTAGTCCTTTATATTTATTTCTCATTGTTTTCTGTATGTAAAATTATAGTTATCTATGAAATGTATTTTTTGTTTTACTTTTGGGTGCCTGAAATGGATTAATTGGATTTACATTATTTCTTATGGGAAATATTACTTCTTTTCAATTTTGGATTTAGACCGACCTTCTGGAACGGATTAACCCTTTACTGTCGCAACCCCTAATCCTGAGTGCTCTCCTGTTGTCACAAAATTAAAAAAAAAAATTTTTTTCTTTAGAATGATAGAGAATCTTTCGATGGTAATGATACCAAAAGTATGAAATTTGATTGAAAACTTACGAGTTACGCTCCGTGAAGTTAGCGATGTCGGCAATATACAAGCATCGGCAATTTTGCCGGGTTTTAGCCCTATTTTCGGCCAATTCCATTGTTCAGTCGACCAAACTCATAGTATTTTCTTTAGAACTCCATTTGTTCTATCGATTGAGTACAAGAAACCACCATTTCGATTTCAACTACCCAATAAAGTGGTCGAAATTGGCAATTTGCAATTTATGCCAAATAAAAAGTTGTCAATTTCAAAATAGAGTCCAGAATAAACAATGCAGACATTCCTGGCACTAAAATAAGATGTTATCTGTTCATTAATCCGTCTTTAGCCCTCTTATATTACTCTTGCTTCCTATTTTGATTTTTATTCACCAAAATAGAAGATTTACATTATGCAGACTATTGCATTATTGTAAAAATGGTTAAATAATATCAGTCACTTGTGAAAGAATATTAGACTCACCAATTGATGTGTATTGGACGCGTGGCGTGATTTGTTTACTCTGAACATTTGCAAAATCGAACATTTCCCTACTTTGAGGCTCAATTTCAAGGTCGTTTTCATCATGAAATAAATCAAAATCGTCTATAGTTCTGTAGTATGTTCTCCATTCTATCAGATGAGACCATAAAAAGAGAATACAACCATAAATACCATACGAAAATACACCTCAAAGACGGCATTTTAATAAAAAACGGTCAGAGTTTTTTTCTCTCATATGCACTGCGTGCTGCAGGATTTTTATACAGCGCCCTGCCACACAGGCCCATTCTCTATGTGGGCCTACCAGCTTTCTCCGTTGATTTGAAGCCGCTAGAATTTGTGAGTGTATTCGTCGAAACAGTGGCTCTAAGAGATTATATCGACCAAACAATCAAGGGGTACGAAACCGGGTTCCACTGTTCTCTCACTGGTCCATCTTTCTTCCAATATTGTTTATATCTTACCCTAACTGCCTCCTCCTTTAGTTTATAAAACTTTACTTTTCTTACTTGCTGATTCCATTCTCCTTGTATCCCATCTACCTTTACTCTCACTGTAGCTACAACTAAAAATTATCGTATATCTGTATTATATAACAAAAAGTATTTAATAAGACAATAAGCAGTTTATGTCATTTTTGAGAAGCAGCTTTGTCTACCAGGGACAAAGCATCTTTGGAGATTTACCGAAAATGAGTCTTATTTAGGCTACTTCCATTATTCCATCGTAACAAGTTCTTAGCTTTTTCGCTAGTGTGCCTACCATTCATTGAGTGAGCACAGAAACAGTCCATTTAACTATCAGAATTACTCAATAAAGTGCAGAAAGTTGGTAATTTGGCCCATTTACACAAAATAAAAAATATCAATCTAAAAATTGAGTCCAAAATAAACAATGTAGACATTGCTGGCACTAAAACAACATTTTATTGGTTCATAATCATGTCTCATTGCCTCTCCTATATTACACTTGCCTTCCATTTTGAATTCTTACTCACACGAAAATAGAAGATTTACTTAATTCTTGGATAATAAAATATAACCAGGAATGATTGGTCATTGTTTACAGTGTCCCAATAATTGAATCACCATTAAAACCCATAAAACAAATTGGGGATGTGGGAGAGTCTTACCTGACCTCAGGAATATTGGCAAAACTCTAATATTTCTGTAATTTGAGCTCAGTTTCAAGCTACTTCCACTCTGGAACCAATTAAAATCATCTCTGTTTCAGTAGTATGTCTTCCATTCTATTAAATGATACCAAAACACAGCCAATAAAACCATAAAACCATCTGAGAAAACCTTCAAAATCACTATTTTAAACCATCCACGTGGTCAGTTTTTTTTACCCATCATGCAACAGTAGAAGGATTTATTTTGTACTATACACACCTCACCACACGACAATTCTCTCATATCTTGCCAAATTTTACTGCTCACAGCTTATCTGAATGACTGAGCTCATGATGTAGAACTATGTGAGGGACCCTGGCCTCAATGACATAGTGAAAGGATTAAATATAGAAGCAGTTTAGAAGATGCTGATGAAATTTATTTAACCCTTTCATTGTCCAGACCCCGATCTGAAACATGTTCACAGCATCCAGAAGTTAAAAATATATACAGTGGTACCTCACTTACGATGGTCCCCAAACTCACCCTTTTATGTAAGTTTATTTTTAAACGCTTTTGTAAGTGTAATTTTGGGATCTAAAAGGACTAGTCTATTTTATATCATTTCTTAAGGGGATAAATTCGTTTGGTAATGGCACTTGAACAGTATTCTGGAATGAAAAAATATCGTAAGTCGAGGTACCACTGTAACAGTGGACCCCTTACGAGCACTCCGAAATCGTCACAATTATGTAGTAAATTGTAAGTGCTTGTGGAAGTGATTTTGGGGGTCTAGAAATAGACTAACCTACGTGACATTATTTCTTAAGAAGTAAATTCGTTGTAGTGGACTTGAGCAGGTTTCTGGAATGAATTTTGCTTTTAGGGGGGTCCACTGTCAGTGGACCCCGAGTTCTGAGCATAATTCATTCCAGAGCTGCTCAAGTCATTACCAAAAATTTTCTCTTGGAATAATGTCAAGTAGGTTAGTCCATTTCAGACCCCCAAAATACACTTCAAAAGCACTACAATTACACTTACATAATTGTACGATTTCCGAGGTGCTTAACTGGGTCCACTGTACATTTTTCTTATGAAATTTTAGAATCTTTTTCTGAAGGTAATAAAACAAAAAGTACAAAATTTGATGGAAACTGACAAAGTTATGCTTTTGCAAATTGAAATGAGTGATATTAACTCATTGGCAATTTTACCCACTTTGTGTCTCATTTTAGGCCGATTACATTTTCAGTAAACCAAATTCTTAGCTGTTTCTAATATGTCTTTTATTTTTCGACCGAACACAAGAAACCACCCAGTAACTCAACTACCAATATAAAGTGACCAGAAAATGGTAATTTGGCCAATTTCACACAAATTTCAAAATATTCCAATTTCAAAATTGAAATTCCTGGCACTAAAATAACATTTCTTCTGTTCATTAGTTACATTCCCAGGCTTTAACATGAATTTCATTTTGAATTTTTATTCCACACGAGGCCTGGTCTCAGACAAGCCGCGGGCGTTGACCCCGAAACCCTCTCAGGTATACTCCAGGAATACACAAAAGAATTTTTATTCACACAAAAATGGAAGATTTACTGTTATGCATTATTATAATAATTTACAAATAATGTCGCTGCATTCGTGAACGTATATCAGACCGACTAGCTGGCAGTATTGGATGAGTGAGGTGATTTTATTTACTCTGGAATATTGGCAAAATTCGAACATTCCCGCTACTTTGAGCTCAATTTCAAGCTACTTTCAGTCCTGAAACCAATCAAAATCATCTTATTTCTGTAATAAATCTTTCATTCCATCAAATGAGACCAAGAAACTGAAAATAACAGCAAAGTCCCTATTTTAAACCCATTATCACTGATGGGACAGGATTATTTTACATGGTACACATGTTACCACATTGACCCATTCTCTCATATCTAGGCCTAAATTTACCACTCACAGCTTATCTGAGTGAGCTAAGCTCATGGCACAGAACTACTGCAAACCCATAGAACTAGGCACGGATGGCCAAGTTGTTAACTTGATTTAAAGGGAATAATTTTACACAATTTTACATAAAATGGTCAAATCTGCACATACACATTTGAATGTCCTCTCTGCCATCATTGACTAAAGGGCATTTTCTCTGAACAAACCACGGTAAAACTCTGGAGTTTTATGACTCACTACCCGAGTTCAATCCTCACCCGTACCATGGTTTGTTGCAATCGTGTCATGACAATTTAGTGAGTCATCTTATTTGAACGTTTGAAGCTATGCCACTGAGGATTTTGGAAGTAATCCGAGTCATTTCAGGGCTGGAAATAGGTTCAATAAGTTTTGTCATAGGGTACTTGCATATGCCAATTGTTCTTAGAACACGGCCCTGTGACCAAGCACAAGCATTGAAATTTTAAAGACAACTGGAAATGGAGTTCTCATTTATGGGTAAAATGAAAACAAAAAGTTGGAGAAAGAAACAAAATCAGGTAACCTCTTAAGGTTCCACTTAAGGAATACCTGATAAACAAAGAAGACAACTGTCTGCTTCATTCTTTGATGTACACGTCCACCACTCAGCCAGGATTTTCTTTTTCTGTTTATCTGGCTTATGCACAGTGGCATGTATATTCATTACTTTCCTTAGCATGTCCCTCTGTCCAAGAGAAGTGTTCTCATTTCTCTCTTTCTCCATGACCTCCACATTTGTGACCTTCAAATCCTTGATTCAGAAACTTCCTCTTCATAATTCATTCACTCATCTTGGCTACCTTTCCAATTTCATAAACACTGCTTTACCACATGCTACATGGACTTTCTCTCTCCCAAACTCTCTACTCCTGTGAAATCTCCTGTTCTCTGCCTTCCCTATATTTCCAGTCTTTCTAATCTCAACAACTCTTCCGCTCCTTAGACATTAAATTTACTTTTCATCAAACTAACACCCTTCACAGTGATCTAATTACACCTCTCCTCCCACTATAGAGGCCCTGGTGTCTACTCTATTTCATGCCCTCTTGTCCCTCTCCACTACTATGGGAGACTGGTAGCTCTCTACAGACTCAAAGAACACAAAAGAAGTGTTAGAAATGCCAACACCAATAATGCTCTTTTCTGTCATGTTAGAGATAACAGTCATCCTATTATGGTCTTCTGCTAAAACTGTCTACCCTACTTCTAACTTTCACAGTGCCATCTGGTTGAATCCTCCCTTATACACAACTTTCCTTGTATGAATCTTAGTCGTGGCTTTGTCTGTGTAGATGCCTTCCTTTCCCATTACATTGTAAAATGCTCCAAACTCGGAATGCCCGTAACTTAACCTGATTCTTTTTACTCCTCCCTCTTCCCCATTCCTTTTTTCCTCTTTCTTCTTTGGGTTTTCTCTCTTCTGCCTTGGGTGTTTGGTCCTATACACACCCCCTTCCTGTGTTTTTGTTCCTACCCCTTGTGGCCCTTAGCTCTCTTGCAGTGCTCCTCTTCTTGGCCTTTGACTGACTCCACTATTACTACTACTACCCCTCTACTTCCTTTCTTGTCCCATCCCTGTCTGCTGGCTATATATACTGCCTCATCTCACCTTTCTGTTAGTGTGACTTTGTAAATGGTCCAAGTTGGATCAACGTCATGGCAAGTTCCTCTCGTACATGTGGGCTATTTGTGTATTGTTTGTCACAGTAATGTGCTTTTTGTTCTTTATTGTGTTCTGTTTGTCAGTGTCATTCCCCCTTCCTGCATTTTGGTTCAACCCATGGGCCCCTTAGCTCTCCTGCAGTGCTCCTTTTTGTCCTTAGATTGACCTCACTTCTACTTCTACTTAGTCTTCCCCCATTCCTCTACTATTGCTACTACGTACCTTTACTTTTGCCTCCCTTCACCCATCACTCCCTTTTTCTCTCTTTTGCCACTAAACTACCCTCCCTACTTTCTACTACCACTATATCTTCTATTTCTACTACTTCTTCTTCTCCCTCTCATTTCCAACCTTTATCCTGTTCACCTATATATACTAGCTACCTCACTCTTTTCTGTTAGTGTGACTTTGTAAATGGTCCAAGTTGGACCGAAACGTGTCAAATCTCCTCTCTCCTATGTGTATTGTTCCTTTTTGTTCTTTAATGTACTTGTAGGATATGGAAGTATTATTATTATTATTAATAAGACTAAGTACTTTTGGGAAGTGGTTACAAAAGAAAATTATAGGGTGCCATAGAATAAGATATGTGACTTGAGGGGTGCCATCACTGAAAAAGGTTGAAAACTACTGTTTTATGGGCTAGTGGTGGTGGTGCACAAGCTACTGGGTGGGACAGGGTCTGGTGAGGACAGAGTATTGGATGAGGACAGGGTACTGCGTGAGGACAGGGTACTGGGTGAAGGCAGGGTACTAGTTGAGGAAGGGTGAGTGAAGGGGTGAGAGTGACCTGTGGGTGCATGCTGTCACTACCATCCTATGTTCCCTTCACCTGCTGTATATTCCATGTGCCACTGGAGCGTATGTCAGATGGGGACTGTGTGAGCACGGGGAGACACAGGTGGGTGAGGATATGCAGTTGAAGGCAAGTGTTTGAAAGAGAGGTGAGTGCAAGCATGGGGCAATAAGGTCTGTGAAAGCATTGTGGGGGGATGGGGAAAGTGTGGAGAGTATGGATGAAGGTGTTGGTCCACACTCGTCCTGCCCTTCGACGTATGGGCAGGAGGTTGAGGGAATATGGATGAAGGTGGGTAAGGGAATAGGTGAAGGTGGGTAAAGGTGGGTGAAGGGGATAGTTGAAGGTGGGTGAGGGCTAGACATATGGGAAGAGGGTGTAAATAATGGGCAGGGTTGTGAAAAATGGGTGATGGCATTGGGCATGGTGGGTGAAGGAGAATGCCTGGCAGTGAGGCTACTCCAGTGAGGCTCAGGGCTCCATTCATACACATTTGATACCATACCTCATGCAACGTTCATACATGTCTGTTACCATACCTCATACTACATTTATACACATCTGACACCATACCTCATACAGACTTCATACATGTCTGATATCATACCTTGTGCTACATCCATACACATCCTACCATGCCTCAGCCACACACTTCTGCCAATACCAACTGCTCATCCAACCTCTCCCTTCCCCCCCCATGGCCATATGTCCTCACTGCACCCCAGCAACCTTACTCATACTACCCACAACCCCATCCATCTACTGCCCCTAAAATTTCCCCACGGTCACATAGTTTCACCCATACCATTAGTCCAACCCACTTCTGCCTCCTCTCATTCATACTCCACAGCCACAAGCCTTCACCCACACCGTCCCAGGCAACCTACCACCACACAACCCACCTATACAATTCTTCCCACACCCACATGCCTACACCACTCCCCCACTATCTCAAGACCTCACACTCACACCCACACCTTACCTCACCTTTCACCCTAACATTCCATCCACATACCTAATCCTTAGCCACCCAACACCCTCATTATTGCCTACACCACCAGCCACACATTCACCTACCACACACCCACCCAATCATCATCCAATCACAACTCACACAGGGCCACCGACAACCACACCTTTCACCCACCACTCTCCATCAGCTTCAGGCCCACACAGCCCCACTCCCACACCTTACCCATGCTTTCACTCACCCCTTTCCCATGAGAGCTTCAAGACCATGGATACAAGGAAGTGATAAAACTAAAGTTTGTTTCCTATAAATAAACAATGCTGTACACTTTTCTAGAATAACTAACTCATGGTGTCCTGTTGCTCGATCGCTAGCACACTCAGCTCCACACTGAGGTCCGGGGTTCAATTCGCCAGTATGAGAGGAACATTAGGACATATTTTCTCAAGGCACCTGCTGTCTATGTTAACCCATCAGTAACACTGGTACCTGGGTGTTAGTTGACTGGTGTGGGTGCATCCTGGGAAAAATTGACCTAATTTGCCCGAAATACTCTGCATAACAAGGGGCTTTCCATATAGTAGTATGTCATTGATGTCAGCTAGACATGTATACCTGTACATGTCTTCTTCTTTCAACAAACCGGCTGTATCCACCGAGGCGGGTAGCCCAAAGGAAAACAAAAGTTTCTCCTTTTAAATTTAGTAATCCAGTGGTACCCGAGTTTTGTACTGCTCCCAACTCAAACAATTATGTAAGTGTATTATTGTAAGTGTATTTTTGGGGGTCTGAAACGGACTAATCTAATTTACATTATTCCACGGGAACAAATTCGTTCGGTAACGGTACTCAACAGCCTTCTGGAATGAATAAAGTATGAAACTCGGGTACCACTGATATCAGAAGGGTTACTAGCCCGTTGTTCCCGGCATTTTAGTCACCTCTTACGACACGCAAGCCTTACAGAGGAAGAATTATGTTCCACTTTCCCATGGGGGGGGGGGGGGGAGAAAAGGTAGAGCAGAAACTAAAACTATGAACAAACATGTAATGAATTTAGAAGAAAACCAGAGGATAATTACAGTGGTACTCGGTTAACGATATTTTTTCGTTCCAGAATGCTGTTCAAGTGCCATTACCAACGAATTTATCCCCATAAGGAATAATGTAAAATAGACTAGTCCTTTTAGACCCCCAAAATACACTTACAAAAGCATTTAAAAATAAACTTACATAAAAGGGCGAGTTTGGGGACCATCGTTAACCGAGGTACCACTGTATATGCTTGCATGCATGTGTAGTGTGACCTAAGTGTAGTAAGTAGCAAGACGTACCTGAAATCTTGCATGGTTATGAGACAGAAAAAGACACCAGCAATCCACCTACTGGAGTGCCACAGGAAGTGTCCTTGGTCCCCTGCGCTTCCTCTTATACATCAATGATCTTCCAACGAATCCACCTGAAACCAATTCTCTTTGCTGACGACATGACTTATGTCATCTCCCACCCAAATCTTGCCTCACTCGACACCATTGTTACGAGGAGCTGGTAAAATATCTACCTGGATGACTGCCAATAAACTTACACTTAACACTGGCAAAACCTTCTATACAGTGGACCCGAGTTTCGTAGAAAACTTACTCTGAAGTCTGCTCAAGTGCCATTACCGAATGAATTTACCCCCTTAAGAAAAATGTCACGTAGGTTAGTCTATTTCAGACCCCAAAATACTTTTCCACGCACTTACAATATTATACTTACATAAATGTACGATTTCGGTTTACGAAACTCGGGGGTCCACTGTATTATGTTTGGTAACAGAGCAGGTGTTACACAACTGAACATTATGATCAACAAAACTCTTATTGCTACAATAATGAGGGCAAATTCCTGGGCCTACACCTCGACAGCAACCTGAAATTCAGCACCCATATCCAACACATAACAAAAAAGTAATCAAAACGGTTGGATCCTCTCTATGATACGTTACTACTCCACAATCAGCCCTACTCACACTATACTATTCACTCATCTATCCCTACCACATATGCCATTTTGCTTGGGGAATCAACACAGCAACACACCTAAAGCCAATAATAACCCAATAAAAAGCCGCAGTAAGAATTATCACGCAATCTAATACTAGGCAACACACACCCTCACTCTTCAAAGACCTAAACTTACTCACTGTACAGAACATCCACACCTACTACTGTGCAACCTACATTTCAGAACCATAAATTCCAATATTAACCCTGAACTAAAACACTTTCTTGATAGTTGTGACAGGACCCATAGGAACAATGCCAGACACAAAAATCTCTATGACATTCCCCGTGTCCGGCTAAATCTATACAAAATTCAATGTATATTAACCCTTTCGGTTATGGTCGTACAAGACGTTTACGCACTGTGTTATTGACGTACTAGTATGCCTAAATTCTAGCACCCTCCAAATCAAGCAGAAACAGGCTGTTAGGCCTAGATGTGATAGAATGGGTCTGTGCGGTCAGTGTGCGCAGTATAAAAATTCCTCACCACAAGTGCATAATGAGGAAAAAAAAAGCCGTGTTTTGGTTTAAACAGCGACTTTTTGCAGTCTATTTTCGTATGGTATTTATGCTTGTATTCTCGTTTTCTTAGTCTCATTTTATAGAATAGATAGAATAGATGATATATTACAGATATAGAGATAATTTTGACTGGTTTCATGGTGACAAGTACCTTGAAACTGAGTGCAAAGTGGAAAATTTTCGATTTTGGCCGATGTTCAAGAGTAAACAAATCACACCATCGTCCAATACACATCAACTGGAGAGTCTAATATTCTTGCACAAGTGCATGATATTATTTATACCATTTTTACAATGATGCAGTTGTATACATAACAGTAAATCTTCTATTTTTTGTGAGAATAAAGATTCAAAATGGAAAAGCAAAAAGTAATGTAAGAGGGTCTGGAGCGTGACTAATGAACAGAGAAGATATTTTAGTGCCAGGAATGTCTGCCTTGTTTATTATGGACCCTATTTTGAAATTGGCATCATTTGAAATTTGTGTGAAATTGGCCAAATTGCCATTTTCTGACCACTATTTTGGGTAGTTAAAATTGGTAAATAGGCGGTTTCTTGTACTCAATCGATAGAAGAAATGGAGTTATAGTGAAATAGCTATAATTTTAGTAGACTGAACATTGGAATTTGCCGAAAATAGGGCTCAAAGTGGGCGAAATCGCCGATGCGTAAATGTCATGGATACCGCTAACTTCGCGAAAGCATAATTCCTTTAGTTTTTTATCAAATTTCATAATTTTTGTGGCGTTATGATCGGAAAAAGATTCTCTATCATTTCATAAGAAAAAATCATTTTTTTTTTTTAATTCGTGGACCCTGAGAACGAGTTTCAGAGAGACCCGACCCCAAAGGGTTAAAGGGCCTAAAATCTGGAACTCCTGTCTGAAACTCTAGAACTGCAGACTCAATAACCACTTTCAAAATTCGTTAAAAACATCATATCTTCCTGACACACCCCACCGTCAGCTAACTACAGTGGACCCCGAGTTTAAACCCCGGAAATCGTACATTTATGTAAGTATAATATTGTAAGTGCTTGTGGAAAAGTATTTTGGGGGTCTGAAATAGACTAACCTCGTGACATTTTTCCTTAAGGGAGTAAATTGTTCGGTAATGGCATGAGCAGACTTCAAGGTGAAGTTTTTAAACTCGGGGGTCCATGTACATGAAACTACCTATTCTCTTACTTGTATCATGCACAATAAAAAAAATAGACTTATTCTCAATATCTGTGATTCCCCCAACTTACACTTACACTCACAAAATGACTGTAAACATAAAATTCAAATACAGTGGACCCTCGGTTTTCGTTGAAAATTCTTTCCAGAATGCTGTTCAAGTCGTTACGAACGAATTTGTTCCATAAGGACAAATTAAATTAGGTTAATCATTTCAGAAACCCAAAATGCACTTACAAAAGCTCTTAAAAAATACACTTACATAATTGTTCAGTTTGGAGATGAACGAAACCAAGGGTCCACTGTTGCTTATTGCCTAATAAATCTTAAGCTAGTCATAAGTTTGCCTGAGATACTCCAATTTAGGAGCTTTAATAGAAACTGTGTATCATGCCAAGACAAAACCATTTTCATTACTAAATTTACAAACTGTAATATTCTTAAATGTTTTGAAATCTCACTACTGTAAATTTATTTAATCACTACAATTACCTAACTTTAATATCAGTATGCTCCATAACCTGTGTCAATATAGAGTAAGAATTATTATTAGTCTGTCCGAAATGCCTAGGCATGCTAGTGGCCTTCTTTGTAATTATTATTTTATAATATGTAGGTTGGTGACAGCAACCACCAAGGGAGGTACTACCGTCATGCCAGGTGACTGTGAAACAGAAACCTGACACTGTTTTACATGATGGTAGGATTGCTGGTGTCTTTTTCTGTCTCATAAACACGCTGGATAACAGGTATATCTAGCTACTTCTACTTACACTTTAGGTCACACTACACAGGCATGCACATGCATATATATACATACACACATCTAGGTTTTTCTTTTTTTCTTAATAGCTCTTGTTCTTTTATTTTCTCTATTGTCCATGGGGAAGTGGAAAGAATCTTTCCTCCGTAAGCAATGCGTGTCGTATGAGCGACTAAAATGCCGGGAGCAATGGGCTAGTAACCCCTTCTCCTGTACACATTTACTAAAAAAGAGAAGAAGAAAACTTTATAAAATTGGGTTGTTTGAATGTGTGGATGTAGTGCGATGATAAGAAAGAGATGATTGCTGATGTTATGAATGAAAAGAAGTTGGAATGTCCTGGCCCTAAGCGGAAACAAAGCTGAAGGGGGTAGGCGAGTTTCAGTGGGAGAAATAAATGGGATTAAGTCAGGAGTATCTGAGAGAGTTAGAGCTAAGGAAGGGGTGCAATAATGTTGAAGGATCAGTTATGGAAGGAAAAGAATATAAATGTAAATTCAAGGATTATGTGGATTAAAATAAGGGTCGATCAAAAGTGGGTCATAATAAGCGTGTATGCACCTGGAGAAGAGAGGTGTAGAGAGAGAGAGATTTTGGGATATGTTGCGGATGTATAGGAACTTTTGAACCAAGTGAGAGAGTAATTGTGGTAGGGGACCTAAATGCTAAAGTGGGAGAAACATGCAGAGAGGGTGTAGTAGGTAAGTTTGGGTGCCAGGTGTAAATGATAATGGGAGCCCTTTGATTGAACTTTGTATAGAAAGGGTTTAGTTATAGGTAATACATATTTTAAGAAAATGAGGATAAATAAGTACAGTGGTACCTCGACTTACGATGGTCCCCAAACTCACCCTTTTATGTAAGTTTATTTTTAAATGCTTTTGTAAGTGTAATTTTGGGGGTCTAAAAGGACTAGTCTATTTTACAACATTTCTTAAGGAGATAAATTTGTTTGGTAATGGCACTTGAACAGCATTCTGGAATGAAAAATATGTAAGTCGAGGTACCACTGTATCAAGATATGATGTAGGGCAAAATGACAGTAGTTTGTTGGACTATGTATTGGTAGATAAAAGACTGTTGAGTAGACTTCAGGATGCAATGTTTATGAGGGGCCACAGATATATCAGATCACTTTTAGTTATAGCTACAGTGGGATTAAAGGTAGATGGGATACAAGTGCACAAACCATACCAACTGCAAAGATGCTGCTCTTCAGACCATAAAAGATCACTTAATTAGTAGTACCAGCATCAGAAATAACAGAATCCGTTTACTTGGACACAAGGTAGAAAAAGAGTGTTATGCTTAGATTTCACCCCGATAGACAAGTAAAACAGATCTTATTAAAACATCAATTAATGCAAAAAAAAATCTCATGTAATGAATGCCTCACAAAAACGTCAGAACCTCCTATACAGAGTAAGAAAGCTTAACGTGAGAATAATGACAAATCACCAGTGCTTCACCGAGAAGGGAAAATCCTAGTTAAGAAAACAAATGTGGCCTGCTTATTATATCACGAATGAAAATGAACTGTCCACATTCCTTCGAGATGCAATCTTACAGAACTGAATAATATCAATGACCTAATCCTTAGTTTGCTTAGTGCAACAGTTGTATTAGTAACTGCAACCTCACAATCTTACATTTCTCTCAAAACTGATTATATATTAATGTAATTAACTTCATTTTGTTCTAATAATCTGCTACCTCACTATATTAAATTTCCCATAAATATAATTCATCCTATTTTACTATATATTTATCTTTTAACGTCTCTGTAACCATTTACTTTTATTTTTTTTATTTTTAATACAAATCTATCATTACCTTTTCCCAACCCAATCTATTTACAATATTAGTAATTACTTTTTAACTTGAAATATAATTACAACTTTTTCACTATTGTTTTTCTTTTTATATTTTTATAATCAAACAATTACCTCATTGTGTATGTGACTTAGTTTTTTTTTTTTTTTTTTTTTTTTTCTTATAAGCTATTACCAAATAAGTGCAATTATTTACTCATACTTTCAAATACCTTTTTACCAAAAGCAAATTCCAGTCACTTTATTTACTTAATTGTACTCTTATATTCAAACAACTACCTCATTGTGTATATGACTTACTTTATATTTCCTTTATAAGTAACTACCTGATAAGTGCAATCATTTACTTATATTTTATAAATATTTCTGTTTACCATTAGCCAACAGCATTTAGTCAACTTTCAGTCAACTTTTTAATTTGTTAATTGTATTCATATATTCTAACAACTACCTCATTGTATTGTGACTACTTAATATTTCCTTTATAAGCCTACCTGATAATAAATCATTTATATATCTTATAAATACCTTTTACCATTAGCCAACTTCAGTCACTTTATTATCAATTTAATCAAAACTACTTTTAATATTAGTCAAATCTATTTTAACTTCTAGTTCAATAGCTCTTTGCATTCATTAACCTCTTATTGCCTTTCATATACTAAAGTTTCAACCAGTGCCACATTGAATCAAAAATTTATTTTTCCATACCAATTTAATACTAGTCATTGAAGTTGTTTAACCATTCATTAGACAGTTAAATTAGTATATCTTAACATTTTCAAATATCTATATCACTGTAAAATTCTTAAACACTTGCACATAATTGTGTTAATCCATTAGCAAGTAAGACTTTAATCTAATACCATATCATTAAGTTATCATAATCTATTGTTCCCAAGTCTAGTTATAGAATCACATTAATTCCTATGATTAGGCATTGATCCGATATCAACCTATTATTAAATGACTTACATGACTCCAACAGCAATTGTAACTATTACACAGCTGATAAGCAAAGACATTACTCAGAGCCAACAATAACTTAACTATCTTCAATTACAATGTTAGATCGTTGAGCAAACATTATATGACCTCACAGCACTACTCCAATCCCTACAGTCCAACATGTCAATCATCACACTCACTGAGACCTGGCTAAAGCCTGATACTACAGGTATCTATGCCATCCCAGGTTACACAGCCATTCACAACTGTAGGACAGACCAGCGAGGGGGTGGAACAGCAATATATTATACAGATCAACTCGATTGTATCGAGAATTCTTTACAAGGGATGAACATGGAGAATATATTATAGCTAAATTTAAATCAAAGACCTGCAAAAACCCCTCACATGATAAACATCTACAGATTACCACAGTCAAACATCCGCCACTTTAGTGAAAAACTAGGAAACCTGATATCGATTCACGCCTTAACAAGATCATTTGCTGCTCACAGGAGATTTCAACATAAATCTCCTACATGACCAAGACCCGCAGGTAACTGAATTCACAAACACTATGAGCAACTCTTATTACTACCAACAATATCAAAACCTACAAGAATCTCTGATAATAGTACCTCGTTACTAGACCACATCTGGACTAACACAATATCTCCTCAAAATCTGGCATAATCACAGAAAACACCACAGACCACTACCCTACCTTTCTCATAACTAACCTAGGCATTCTGCCCCAAGAAACTGCAAAAGTTACCTTCAGACTACATAATGAGTCTGCTGTTAATAATTTTATATCAGCTATGCGAACATTGACTGGCTTAATGAATTGGAAACACACTCAGATATTAATGAATGCATCAAGAACTTTCTTAAAAAAACACATAACCTCTATAACAGACATTGCCCGAAAAAAACTAAACAGATCACAGCTAAGAGACTTAACAATCCTGGCTAACACCCTGCATCCTTAAATCCATAAATAAGAGGCACCAATATGAAAACAATATAGAAGGGTCTAATAACCAGAGAACAATCAAACGCTACTCATCAATCCTTACTAGCCTGATAAGAAGGTCCAAAAATTGTATTATGAGAACAGACTCCAGACCGTAAAGGTGATATGAAAAGACCTGGAAAACCCTATCTACAATTCTAGGAAATAAAAAGATATCCACGAACAATACCATCAAATTATCAAAACAGACGAACCCCTACTCTCACCAATTGAGACAGCAAACAGACTTAATGTTTTCTTCTCCACCATAGGAAAGAATCTAGCGAGTAGGATCCCAAGCTCAACACTCGTCCAACAGACTACCTCACCAACACCTACCCAGATACACTATTCCTAGCTCCTACCAACTCAATTGAAGTCTCACACATAATCAACACCCTTAAAAACAAAGCAGGAGACATAAACAGCTTACCACCCTTTATGTACAAAAAGCTACATGTACTGTCACCAATTATAGCAGCATTATTCAATAAATCCATTGAATCTTCAACCTTCCCATCAATTCTCAAAATAGCTAGGGTCACCCCGATCCACAAAGGAGGTGACCAAACTGACTTGAACAATTACAGACCAATCTCAAATTTACCACTGCTCTCTAAAATCTTCGAAAAATTAATTCATAAACAGATCTATTCCTACCTCGTCTCACACAATGTACTAAACCCTGTCAATTTGGATTCAGGACCAACAAGAGCACAAACGATGCTATAACACATGTTAGAGTTAATATACACCGCACTTGAGAAGAAAGAGGTTCCGCTGGGAATCTTCATAGACCTACGCAAAGCATTTGATACAGTCGACCATGATTTATTGCTCACAAAATTAGCGCACTAATGTATTAGGGGGCACCCCCTCAACTACCTAAAGTCGTACCTTAGCAACAGAAGTCAGTACGTGAACACAAATGGAGAGAACTCTTCCACACAACAAATTACAGTCGGTGTCCCTCAAGGTAGTGTCTGGGCCACTCCTATTCCTCATTTACATAAATGACCACCGAATGCATCACAACTACTCAAACCCATTTTGTTTGCAGATGACACAACATATGTCTTCTCTCACCCAAATCCAGTCGTACTAGCCAATACAGTTAATGCCGAATTACAGAAAATATCAACATGGATGATGACAAATAAGCTTACTCTCAATACGGACAAGACCTACTACATTCAGTTTGGAAACAAAGCTACAAATGTTCCACTTAACATAACGCTAAATGGTTCACCCATCACAAGGCTCACAGAGGAAAATTCCTAGGAATCCACCTTGACAGTAGTCTTAAATTCCAAACACACATACAACAAATTTCCAAGAAAATCTCAAGGACAGTAGGTATATTATCTAAGATACGCTATTATGTGCCTCAACCAGCTCTCATTGCACTATATCATTCTCTTATCTACCCTTATCTCACCTATGGAATCTGTGCATGGGGCTCAACAACATTAAATCACCTTAGACCACTCATAACCCAGCAAAAGGCTGCAGTCAGGATGATAACAAATTCCCATTCTAGACAGCATACTCCACCTATATTCAGAACCTTAAAACTACTCACCATAAAAAATATTCATACCTATTCATGTGCCTTCTACATACATAAAACTCTACATGCTAATATTAACCCTGCGCTCAGAATTCTCCTCAACAACTTTAATAGGTCCCACGAACATGACACAAGACATAGATCACTATTTGACATACCCCGAGTCCATACTAACCAATGTAAAAATTCTATGCACATAAAGGGCCCCAAAATCTGGAATTCATTACCAGTAAATATCAAGTTAACCTTGTCGGAAAATCAATTCAAGACTCTTCTAAAAAATCACCTACTCACCCTATACTAAATACTCATACTGTAACAAACTTCCAAACCCAATATTATTTTACTTAAGAAGATCTCAATTTGATATGTTCATCCTCCTTAACACTTGTTGCAATCTCATATCATCATATTGTCATTTAAAATCTTATAGTATCATCATTTTCTTAATTTGAAATAAAATATATACCTAGATGAAACTCTAAAAACTATTTCTAGTATTGTTATTATACTAGTATAGCATCAACATACTGTAATTTGAAATAAATTCTACAACTAGATTAAACTCAACCAATTTCTCTTGTATTGTCTTTAAATAGTATGTATAACCATTTAATAATTTAAATAATACAGAACTAGAATAAACTCAATCAATTTCTTTAGCATTAAGTACTTAGTGAATAAGTCTCTAGAATAAACTGCCCCTAATGCCATGGCATGCCAGTGGCTCTCCTTGCATTACAGTTTTATAATTGTTTTATATTTGTAACTACCAATAACATTGTACACTTGTAACATGCATTGAAATAAAAATTATTATTATTATTATTATTATTATTATTATTATAGTAAGTAAGAGAGAGGTGAAGGTTTATAAACTAAAAGAGGAGGCAGTTAGGGTAAGATATAAACAACTATTGGAGGATAGATGGGCTAGTGAGAGTGTAGGCAATGGGGTCGAAGATGTATGGGGTAGATTTAAAAATGTAGTGTTAGAGTGTTCAGCAGAAGTTTGTGGTTACAAGCGAGTGGGTGCGGGAGGGAAGAGGAGCGATTGGTGGAACGATGATGTAAAGAGAGTAGTAAGGGAGAAAAAGTTAGCATATGAGAGGTTTTTACAAAGTAGAAGTGATGCAAGGAGGGAAGAGTATATGGAGAGCAAATGAGAGAGTGGGTGAGATGTTATCAGCAAATTTTGTTGAAAATAAGAAAAAGTTTTGGAATGAGATTAATAAGTTGAGGAAGCCTAGGGAACAAATGGATTTGACAGTTAAAAATAGGAGAGGAGAGTTATTAAATGGAGAGTTAGAGGTATCGGGAAGATGGAGAGAATATTTTGAGGAGTTGTTAAATGTTGATGAAGACAGGGAAGCTGTGATTTCGTGTGTAGGGCAGGAGGAATAACATCTTGTAGGAGTGTGGAAGAGCCAGTTGTGGGTGTAGGGAAGTTCGTGAGGCAGTGGGTAGAATGAAAGGGGTAAGGCAGCTGGGATTGATGGGATAAAGATAGAAATGTTAAAGCAGGTGGGGATATAGTTTTGGAGTGGTTGGTGCTATTATTTAATAAATGTATGGAAGAGGGTAAGGTACCTAGGGATTGGCAGAGGCGTGTATTGTTCCTTTGTATAAAGGCAAAGGGGACAAAAGAGAGTGCAAAAATTATAGGGAATAAGTCTGTTGAGTGTACCTGGTAAAGTGTATGGTAGAGTTATTGTTGAAAGAATTAAAGTAAGACAGAAAGCAGGATAGCAGATGAACAAGGGGCTTTAGGAAAGGTAGGGGTGTGTAGACCAAGTGTTTACAGTGAAACATATAGGTGAACAGTATTTGGATAAGGGTAAAGATGTTTTTGTGGCATTTATGGATTTGGAAAAGACGTATGATAGGGTAGATAGGGGGGCAATGTGGCAGATGTTGCAGGTGTATGGAATAGGAGGTAGGTTACTGAAAGCAGTGAAGAGTTTTTATGAGGATAGTGAGGCTCAGGTTAGTGTATGTAGGAGAGAAGGGGACTATTTCCCAGTAAAAGTGGGCCTTAGACAAGGATGTGTGATGTCACCGTGGTTGTTCAATATATTTATAGATGGGGTTGTAAGAGAAGTGAATGCGGGTCTTGGCAAGAGGTGTGGGGCTAAAAGATAAAGAAGCAAATACAAAGTGGGAGTTGTCACAGTTGCTTTTTGCTGATGACACTGTGCTTTTGGGAGATTCTGAAGAGAAGTTGCAGAGGTTGGTGGATGAATTTGGTAGGGTGTGTAAAAGAAGAAAATTGAAAGTGAATATAGGAAAGAGTAAGGTGATGAGGATAACAAAAAGAATAGGTGACGAAAGATTGGATATCAGATTGGAGGGAGAGAGTATGGAGGAGGTGAATGTATTCAGATATTTGGGAGTGGACATGTCAGCAGATGGGTCTATGAAGGATGAGGTGAATCATAGAATTGATGAGGGGAAAGGGTGAGTGGAGCACTTCGGAGTCTGTGGAGACAAAGAACTTTTTCCATGGAAGTAAAGAGGGAATGTATGAGAGTATAGTTATACCAACACTCTTATATGGGTGTGAAGCATGGGTGATGAATGTTGCAACGAGGAGAAGGCTGGAGGCAGTGGAGATGTCGTGTCTAAGGTCAATGTGTGGTGTGAATATAATGCAGAGAATTCGGAGTTTGGAAATTAGGAGGAGGTGCGGGATTACCAAAACTATTATCCAGAGAGCTGAGGAGGGTTGTTGAGGTGGTTTGGACATGTAGAGAGAATGGAACGAGACAGAGTGACTTCGAGAGTGTATAAATCTGTAGTGGAGGGAAGGCGGGGTAGGGGTCGGCCTAGGAAAGGTTGGAGGGAGGGGTAAAGGAAGTTTTGTGTGCGAGGGCTTGGACTTCCAGCAAGCATGTGTGAGCGTATTTGATAGGAGTGAATGGAGACAAATGGTTTTAATACTTGACGTGCTGTTGGAGTGTGAGCAAAGTAACATTTATGAAGGGATTCAGGAAACCGCAGGCCGGACTTGAGTTCTGGAGATGGGAAGTACAGTGCCGGCACTCTGAAGGAGGGTGTTAATGTTGCAGTTATATAACTGTAGTGTAAAGCACCCCTCTGGCAAGACAGTGATGGAGTGAATGATGATGAAAGTTTTTCTTTTTCGGGCCACCCTGCCTTGGTGGGAATCGGCCGATGTGTTAATAAAAAAATAAATATTATAGAATATGTAGGTAGTAGGTTGGTAGTCAGCAACCATCCAGGGAGGTAATACCGTCCTGCCAAGTGAGTGTAAAACGAAAGCTTGTATTTGTTTTACATGATGGTAGGATTGCTGGTGTCTTTTTTCTGTCTCATAAACATGCACGATTTCAGGTACGTCTTGCTACTTCTACTTACACTTAGGTCACGCTACGCAAACATGTACACGTTTATGTATACACACTCATCTGAGTTTCCTTGATTTTATCTTAATAGTTCTTGTTCTTATTGCTTTTCCTTTCATATCCATGGGGAAGTGGAATAAGAATCTTTCCTCCGTAAGCCATGCGTGTTGTAAAAGTCAACTAAAATGCCGGGAACAATGGGCTAGTAACCCCTTTTCCTGTATAGCTTACTAAAAAGAAAAAGAAGAAAACCGTCAAAGTGGGATGTTTGAATGTGCGTAGATGTTGTGCGAATGATAAGTAAGAGATGATTGTAGATGTTATGAATGAAAAGAAGATGGATGTCCTGGCTTTAAGTGAGACAAAGCTGAAGGGGGTAGGAGAGTTTCAGTGGGGAGAAATAAATGGGGTTTCAAATAGAGTTAGAGCTAAAGAAAGAGTGGCAATAATGTTGAATAATCAGTTATGGCAGGTAAAGAGGAAATATAAATGCATAAATTCAAGGATTATGTGGAGTAAAATAAAGGTTGGATGTGAAAAGTGGGTTATAGTAAGTGTTTATGCACCTGGAGAAGAGAGAAGTGTAGAGGAGAGAGAGAGATTTTGGGAAATGTTGAGTGAGTGTGTGGGGAGTTTTGATCCAAGTATATATTTATAGATGGGGTTGTATTTGTGGTTGGGGATCTTAATGCTAAAGTGGGTAAAAATGTTGTGGAGGGAGTAGTAAGTAAATTTGGGGTGCCAGGGGTAAATGTAAATGGGGAACCATTAATTGAGCTATGTGTAGAAAGAGGTTTGGTAATAAGTAATACATATTTTATGAAAAAGAGGATAAATAAGTATAGCACGTAAGGAAAGTAGTTTGTTGGATTATGTATTGGTGGATAAAAGGTTGATGGGTAGGCTTCAGGATGTACATGTTTATAGAGGGGCAACGGATATATCGGATCATTATTTGGTTGTAGCTACAGTTAGAGTAAAAGGTAGATGGGACAAAAGAAAATGGCAACAGCAAGTAAGAGAGGTAAAAGTGTATAAACTAAGGGAGGAGGAAGTTAGGGTGAGATATAAGCAACTATTGGCAGAAAGGTGGGCTAGTGCAAGTATGAGTAGTGGGGGGGGTTGAAGAGAGTTGGGATAGTTTTAAAAATGCAGTATTAGAATGTGGGGCAGAAGTTTGTGGCTATAGGAGGGTGGGTGCAGGAGGAAAGAGGAGTGAGTGTGGAATGAAGAAGTAAAGGGTGTGCTAAAAGAGAAAAAGGTAGCTTATGAGAGGTTTTTACAAAACAGAAGTGTTAATAGAAGAGCAGAGTATATGGAGAGTAAAAGAAAGGTGAAGAGAGTGGTGAGAGAGTGCAAAAGAAGAGCGGATGAAAGAATGGGAGAGGCTCTGTCAAGAAATTTTGCTGAAAACAAGATAAAATTTTGGAGTGAGATAAACAAGATAAGAAAGCCTAGGGAACGAATGGATTTGTCAGTTAAAAACAAAGTAGGGGTGTTAGTAGATGGGAAACTGGAGGTACGTATTGGGTAGATGGCGGGAATATTTTGAGGAACTTTTAAATGTCGATGAAAAAAAAGAGGTGGTAATTTCATGTACTGGCCAGGGAGGTACAACATCGTTTAGGAGTGAAGAAGAGCAGGATGTGAGTGTGGGGGAGGTGCGTGAGGCATTACGTAGAATGAAAGGGGGTAAAGCAGCTGGAACTGACGGGATCATGACAGAAATGTTAAAAGCACGGGGGATATAGTGCTGGAGTGGTTGGTATTTTTGTTTAATAAATGTATGAAAGAGGGGAAGGTACCTAGGGATTGGCAGAGAGCATGTATAGTTCCTTTATATAAAGGGAAGGGGGATAAAGAGTGTAAAATTATAGGGGAATAAGTTTACTGAGTAATTCTTCCTCCGTAAGCCATGCGTGTCGTAGAGCGACTAAAATGCCGGGAGCAAGGGGCTAGTAACCCCTTCTCCTGTATATATTACTAAATATAAAAGGAGAAACTTTCGTTTTTCCTTTTGGGCCACCCCGCTTCAGTGGGAAACGGCCGACATGTTGAAAGAAGAAGAAGAAGTAGTTTACTGAGTATACCAGGTAAAGTGTATGGCAGGGTTATTATTGAAAGAATTAGAGGTAAGACAGAGAGTAGGATTGCAGATGAGCAAGGAGGCTTTAGAGTGGGTAGGGGATGTGTAGATCAAGTGTTTACAGTAAGCATATTGAACAGTATTTAGATAAAGGTAGAAATTTTTTATTGCATTTATGGATTTAGAAAAGGCTTTGATAGAGTGGATGGGGGGAGCAATGTGGCAAATTTGCAAGTGTATGGAATAGGTAGTAAGTTACTGAAGGTTAAAGTTTTTATGAGGATAGTGAGGCTCAGGTTGGGGGGAGGAAAAAATTATTTCCCCGGTAAAAGTAGGTCTTAGACGGGGATTTTAATGTCACCATGGTTTTTAATATATTTATAGATGGGGTTGTAAAAAAGTAAATGCTGGGGTGTTGGGGAGAGGGGGGATTAAATTAGGGGGAATTAAATCAAAATGGGAGTTGACACAGATTTTTTGCTGATGATACTGTGCTTATGGGAGATTCTAAAGAAAAGTTGAAAAGGTTAGTGGACAGTTTGGGAAGTGTGTAAAGGTAGAAAGTTAAAAGTGAACATAGATAAGAGTGGGTGATGGGGGTATCAAACGATTTAAATAAAAAAAAATTTGGGATATCACTTGAAAAAGGGGGTTATGGAAAAGAAGTAAATGTTTTAGATATTTGGGAGTTGACTGTCAGCGGAGGGGTTTTATGAAGGATGGGGTTAACCATAGAATTGATAAAGGGAAAAAAAAGGTGAGTGGTGCATTGAGATATCTGTGGAACAAAAAACGTTATCCATGGAGGCAAAGAAGGGAATTAAAAAGTATATGGTCCAACACTCTTATATGGGGGGAAGCATGGGTTGAAAATGCTGAGGAGGAGGAGGGGGAGGCAGTGGAGATGTCCTTCAAGGGCAATGTTTGGTGTAAATATTATGCAGAAAATTGGGAATGGGGAAATTAGGAGAAGGTGTGGAGTTACTAAAAGTATTTGTCAGAGGGCTGAAAGGGGTTGTTGAGGTGGTTTGGTCATTTAGAGAAAGGGATAAAAGTAGAATATTTGGGAAAACGTATAAATCTGTGGGGGAAGGAAGGGGGGGTGGGGTCGCCCTAAAAAAGGTTGGGGGGGGGTAAAGGAGGTTTGTGGGCGGGGGGCTTGGACTTCCAGCAAGCATGGGGAGCGTGTTAGATGGGAGTGAATGGAGACGAATGGTTTTGGGACATGACGATCTGTTGGAGTGTGAGCAGGGTAACATTTTGTGAAGGGATTCAGGAAAACCAGTTAATTGATTTAATTGGACTTGAGTCCTGGAAAGGGGAAGTACAATGCCTGCACTTTAAAGGGGGGGTCTGAGATAGTGACAGCTGGGAGGGACTTTTCTCAGCTGTCGTATCTAACCTCTGCAAGACAGTGATTATGTATGAGTGTGGTGAAAGTGTTGAATGATGATGAAAGTATTTTCTTTTTGGGGATTTTCTTTCTTTTTGGGTCAACCTGCCTCGGTGGGAGACGGCCGACTTGTTGAGAAAAAAAAAAAAAAAAAAAAAATATATATATATATATATATATATATATATATTATATTTTAATAAAATATAATTTTTTTCCTAACCAAGATGCTCCGATATAAATGCATGATGTCATACATACAGGCCCATCGGTGCTAAGGTCCAGCATGACGTCATATATCCAGACCCATGAGTGAGTGCTGTAGTTCAGCATGACGTCATACATCCAGGCCTATGAGTGCTGTGGTTCAGCATGACGTCATACACCCAGGCCCATGAGTGCTGTAGTTCAGCATGACGTCATACATCCAGGCCCATGAGTGCTGTGGTTCAGCATGACGTCATACATCTAGGCCCATGAGTGCTGTGGTTCAGAATGACGTCATACATCCAGGCCCATGAGTGCTGTGGTTCAGCATGACGTCATACATCCAGGCCCATGGTGCTGTGGTTCAGCATGACGTCCATCAGGCCCATGAGTGTGGTTCACATATGACGTCATACATCCAGGCCCATGAGTGTTGTGGTTCTTCATGACGTCATACTCCAGGCCCATGAGAGCTGTGGTTCAGGATAACGTGGTAAAGGTAGAGGGCCCACGCTATCCCTGTACATTCGTGTAACAAAGCATAATGCTGAGAATTCATGGTCTCTTGTTCCTTTGTGTTCTTTGTGTAGGAGGAGAATGGAGGAGGTGGGTAACTTATGGCTACGCTGAGCGCCTCTACACGCAGAAATAAGGGTGAATTTAAGCCTCAGGATGGGAACAACGATAGGAAGGCTGAAGGTGTGGTAAGGTGTTGAAGTGGTGCTAGAGTGGGGTTAAAGTGGTGCTAGAGTGGGGTTAAAGTGGTGCTAGAGTGGGGTTAGAGTGGTGCTAGAGTGGGGTTAGAGTGGTGCTAGAGTGGGGTTAAAGTGGTGCTAGAGTGGGGTTAAAGTGGTGCTAGAGTGGGGTTAGAGTGGTGCTGCTGTGGTGTTGGAGTGGTGGTGGTGGGAAGCGGAGGTTTCGTGGGGTGTGGGAAGTGTGTTGCAGGAGAGCTGCAGCCGGACGTGAGGGGCACGCCATTGGGAATAAGACTGCCTCCACAGAAATATTCTGCCCCCCCAGGCTCAAAAATAATCATACATGCATGCATGTATACACACATACATACATACATATATACAAAATACAATTATATATATATATATATATATATATATATATATATATATATATATATATATATATATATATATATATATATATATATGTCTCCGAAAGGAAAAACTTGCTATTTTGGGTTAAAAAGCAACGCTCTTCTTGTCGAATAATGCAAACGAAAATTTATGTATGAAATAATTTAGCAAAAAACATTCTGAACCTAACAAAAAAAATATTTTATTGTGTTTTTAATTATTAAATTATTGAAAACTTATCTAAAATAAATATATTGGATTAGGCTAAATTAAATTTCGCTTGTTATAATAAGGTTAGGTAAGTTTTCTAAGGTTATTTTCGTACAAAAAAATTTAAATTTTTTCCATTAACATATATAAAAAATATATCATTAAACGTATAGGAGAAAATTTTGGAAAGGACTTAATTTTAAATGAGCTCTTGCTAATCGCAGCACACACACACACACACACATACATACACACATACACATACATACACACATACCCCACAACACATATATATATATCATTTCCAAACTGCGGCAGGCCAGGACTCGACCCCACGTACATTGTACCGCCTCAAGAGACAACTTAATATACGCGTCACCTTTACCTCTGAGCCAGCTATCCTTCAAAGTTGACGCATCCAGCTAGTTAGGTGTTTCTCGTGATCCGAGGACACTCGTGGCTGTGCTATCTCGAGGATAATTCAGCCTCCTCCTGTTTGAATACCCGCCTCAACAAGCAGTCTAAAAGCAATGAAATCACGAAACAAGTGACTTTTAAATCATTTACCAAACTGCGGCAGGCCAGGACTCGACCCACGAACATTGTACCGCAGATTGGTAAATGATTTAAAATCACTTGTTTCTTGAGCGTAAAATTTATACACACACATTTAAAATTTTCTACTATTTCTCTAACTAGTTCGGGTTTCCCTTTTTATTTATTTTCATCCCCAAGGGAAAGTGGAAAAGAATCTTTCCTCTGTAAGTGATGCGTGTCGTAAGGGGTGACTACAGTGCCGACAGCAATGGGCTACTAACTCCTTCTGTATAAATTACTAAAAAGAAAAGAGACTTTTATAAAACTGATATATTTGAATGTGCATGGATGTAGAGCAGATGATAAAACAGAGATAATTGCTAATGTTATGAATAAAAAGAAGTTGGATGTTTTAGCTCTAGTAAACGAAGCTGAGTGGGGTAGGTGAGTTTCGCTGTGGAGAACTAAATGGGATAAAGTTAGGAGTATCTGAGGGGTTAGAGCTAAGGAAGGCGTAGCAATAATGTTGAAAGATCAGTTAGGGAAAAGGAGAAGAGGGAATATAAAAGTATAAATTATAAAATTACGTGGAATAAAAGTAAGGGTCAGATGAAAATATGGTTATAATAAGTGTGAATGCACGTGGAGAAGAGAGGGGTGTAGAGGAGAGAAAGAGATTTTGGGTGATGTTAAGCGAGTGTTTAGGAACCTTTTGAACCAAGTGACAGTAATTGTGGTAGGGGACTAAATGCTGAAGTTGGAGAAATGGTTAGAGATGGTGTGATAGGTAAGTTTGGTGTGACAAAGGGATAAATGATAATGGGGTTCTTTAAACTTTGTATAGAAAGGGGTTTGTTTATTGGTAATACATATTTTAAGAAAGAAAGGGTAAGTACAGTAGACCGTCGTTTAACACGTAGTTACATTCTGAAAAGCTGTTAGACAAAACTGTGTTAGACAAACTGAAGAATGTATGGGAAAAATAGGGTTATATTCCTGGAGCCCCCAAAAACCAAACAACTTTTTTTTAAACCTCCAGATCTTACAAAAATAAAAGGAATATGTAATTGTAGTTCATTGTCGTGATGTATTATGTTGTTTTACTGCTTAAGACTACAAATACAACAGAAATAATAGTATTTCTTACCTTAAATTGTGGGTGCTGGTGTTTGTGGATGATTGTGAAGAGAGTGGAGATTATGCTGTGGCCCTCCTGGGCTGAGGTGGATGGTAGAGGTTCTGGTACTGAAGTCGATGGTTGTCCTGGAGTGTGCATAAATTCTGTAATGAGTTTCTATTATATTTTTCCCCGCAGTACATTATACAACTGACGGGAGGCATTAGCTGCTCTAGACACAGTTTCAGGGGCCCCTTTAGTGAAAATCTAACTTTAAGTCATTCAGTCAGTGAGTCAAGTCAGTAAGTCAGTCAAGTCAGTAAAATTCAGTCAAGTCAGTAAGTTTTGAGTCAAGTCGTAAACATTCATCAAGTCGGGGAAATCATTCATCAAGTCATAAAATAATCAATCAAATTATGTCTTAGTCAAACGTGAATACAATAAATTATATAGAGCGTAATGACGGTAGTTTGTTGGACTATGTACTTAGTTGTTGGACTGATGTTTATAGAGGGGGCCACAGATATATCAGATCACTTTTCAGTTTTAGCTACAATGGACGTAAGAGGTAGATGGGATACAAGGAGAATGGAATTGGCAATAGAGAGGTGAAGGTTTATAAACTAAAGGAGGCAGTTTGAGTAAGATATAAGCAGCTATTGGAAGAAACATGGGCTAGTGAGAAAATAGGCAGCAGGGTTGCCTGCCTCTCACTACTGTATGGGGTAGGTTTTAAGAATGTAGTGTTAGTGTTCAGTAGAAGTTTGTGGGAGGGAAGAAGAGCAATTGGTGGAATGATGATGTAAAGAGAAGTAGTAAGAAAAGAAAAAGTTAGCACATGAGTTTTGCACAGTAGAGTGATACAAAGGCAGGAGAGATATGGAGAAATGAGAGTTAAGAAAGTGGTGAAGGAATGTTAAATGAGAGCAAATGAGAGAGTCGGTGAGATGCTATCAACAAAATTTTGTTAATAAGAAAAGTTTTTGGAAGTAAGATTAATAAGTTGAGAAAGCCAAGGGAACAGATGGATTTCACAGTTAAGAGACAGGAGGGGGAGAGTTGTTAGATGGAGGGTTGGAGGTATCGGAAAGATGGAGGGAATATTTTGAGGAACTGTTAAATGTTGATGAAGACAGGGAAGCTCTGATTTCGTGTATTGGGCAGGAAGGTATAATATAGTGTAGGAGTGAGGAAGAGCAAGTTAGGGAGTGTGGGGGAGAGTGCATGAGGTGGTGGGTAGAATGAAGGAGCTAAAGCAGCTGGGGTTGATAGGATAAAGAAGACATAAATGTTAAAACAGGTAGGGATATGTTTTGGAGTGGTTAGTGCTTTTATTTAATATGTATGAAAGAAGGTAAAGGTACCTGAGGATTGGAAGAGAGCATGAATAGTTCTTTCATATAAAAACTAAATGGGATGAAATATAGTGTAAAATTATAAGGGAATAAGCCTGTTGAATATATACCTCTAAAGTATGGTAAAGTTATTATTGAACAAATTAAGAGTAAGATGGAGAGAAGAAATGTAGGTAAACAAGAAGGCTTCCAGGAAAGGGTGTGCGGTGTATAGACGAAACCTTTAAAGTAAGAGCATATGGGTGAACAGTATTTTGATAAAAGGTAGAGATTTTATTACATTTATGGATTTGGAAAAGGCGTATAATAGAATTGGATATGGATGCAATGTGGCAGATGTTTTAAGTGTATGGAATAGAAGGCAGGTTAATGAAAGCAGAGTTTTTTATAAAATAGTTAGGCTCAAGTTAGGATTTATCAATCCTGCAAATTGGTCTGAAGTGAGAGTCCTAGTTTCTTGTACCTCATGGAAAAGAAGTATCTTAGAATCGACAATTATAAGACATGATAAACGTTCATTATATAATACTAGATTCCGGATTATTCAAACTTGTTCGTTTATAATTAGAACAATTATGAACCTGGAAGCTGGATTCCTGTATAGATAATTCCAAACCGAGTAATTAGGGATTTTTCCTGCTTTTTCTTATGTTAGACGAGCGTCTGCTCAAGAGTTGGAGTGGGACAGATAATCTATCATGTTTATCTCTGGATAAACGCTATATCTCCCTTATCTCTTTAAGTGAGTCGGCGATAGACACGTTTTTGAATATTACGAAATTTTTCCCAGACAATTGCCAGATATATCTATAGTCAAATTTAAAGTCTTATAATATTCAAATCAGCAGATTTTTTGTATTTGTCGACTCTTCAATATTAGTTCTTTTTCCATCTATCAGTATTTTATGGATCGGCTGTCTCAATGTTGAATACTGATGCCTTTCTGCAATTTTTTCTGCACTAACTCACTAAAGTCTTACATAAAGTAACTGGCCGCGCCTCAATTCATTCAAAAGTGTTATGAACTAAAATCAACTAAGACTCTCTTCTGCAACATTGCAAGCTCCTAATGATGCGTTTTTGTAAGACGAAGGCCTAGAGCTATTAACGCTCCTGGTTGTTTGCACAAGACCGAACCCTAAAATTGGTCTTTTCTAAATTTTCTTTTACAGATTGATAATTTTTTTTCTGTTCAAAATTATGTAAACAAATGTTTTTGAACAAAACCTAATTTAGAAAACTAACCTAACTAACGCACAGGTTAGCGAAAATATGAAACTGTAGAGATTAAACTAACCGAGATAATTACCAGAGCTGACAATCTCCCCCATAGAAGATGCAACAACTGAAACACTAAGAGACAAACACCTACCCAGGGCAACAAAATGTCACACCTCTGGCCTACTAATCACCCCATTCCAGTATAAATAATTTTACAAAAAGTCAAATGTTCATAAATAGACTGAATCGGTATCAGGAAGTTCTACGGTAATACAATGAAATACGACCACAGCACATCAGTGACATGATTTAACCATGTGCTTGGCACACATACAACATTCCTCCTCAGAATAATAACGTTCAACAACTGTATTAATTGGCTGATACCTGAAAAGCAAATTATTTCCTGTTTCTTTACATTATTATGTCTTGGAAAAGAAGTAAGGCAATTTCAGGCCCATCACTATAACTAATACCTTTCGTTGTGAAAGAAGTTGTCAGACATATTCTCACAGAAACTATCAGCTTGCTTCAGCCAAAGCCAAATCAACTGTTTTAGGATCTCTCAAGGAACTGAACAACAGCTCCTGCAGCAAGGGTGACATCCAAGGGCTTACTCGATAATAAGGATATTGTTATAGAACTTCAGAATTTATTTAATCTACTTAAAGAGACTGTGTGTTAGGAGCCGTCCTCAGTAATTTTCCTTTTGTATTCACTTTAGAGACGGTCAGATAAATATTTCCTTAGTGAGAATAAAGTCTCCTCGTCAGAGGAGCGTCAGTAGAAATACTCACTGGCTCCATTCCTATTCTGCAAGACCAAGTAAGAAGAAGTCGCAACTGATTAACCAAAGAACTCAACATCTGGTATCTTGATAGCCTCTATCAGGTACAAAAAAGTTCTTTCTGCTTAGCAGGTCTTTGAAGGTAAAATCTGGGAGAGGAGAGGATACTAAAAGTGATTTGGAGGCCCGCGATGCCTTGTATATTAAAAAAAAACTAAGCTATTCACAAGGTGTACCTGCCCTCGGCTTTGACAGTCGGTAAACTGCAAGATCTGTCACTAGAAGATTACCAATGGAGCCAAGCAAAACTTCAGGTAGACTGGAAAATATGATCTTAGACAGCACAGATGGCATTACTACAAGTTTCTACATCTTCAATATTCTTCCGGCGACATAGAGGGAGAGATAGTCCCAGGAAACTTGAAAAAACTTTGTAAGATTCATGATTCAAGGAGTTGAGTAGTGAGGGGCAGTGAGATTTCCAGTAGACACTTCAAACAGATCCAGCTCCTCCCAGAATACATAGAGTCCCAATGGAACAGCCTTGCTGTGGAGAAAAATAATCAAAAAATTGTTCGACTATGTCTCAAGAATGGCTGGTTCACTTCTGTACTATGAAGTACAGGCATCATATGCTGAGATTTTTTATTTATTTAACTGTCCTAATTCCTACTTGGGTATTCACACTCGCCCTCAGGCCATTCGCATTAATGTAGATCTTCCTTCTTTGACGAACTGTGAACCGGCAAATCAGTTTGGTTTCAATGGTCTCTCAACTATTCAGTCCAGGAAAGTATAGCAAACATGAGTTCAAATATATCAAGCGATGCCTTGATACAGCCCGATACCTATCAAGCTGAAACTTTACGGTAGTTAATCAGGCTTGATAGCGATCAGAGGCTCCCGGACTGAGTCCCATGACTGGGTAACAGTGGTCATACGCTGTTATAAGACTGGAGTAATCCACTTATAATGACCTCTTGCAGTCGAAGGCTTGCCAAAACAGAAATAAAATTGGTGTAGAGGGTGTTCTGTAAGAGAGAGGTTCATGGCTGGTGCGAGGTTCTCTAAATGCCTGCTCTCAGCAGTTTAAGCACTGAAGACATTACCACAACGACAATACTTGATGATCTGTCATTCCCGGTACACACATCAAACGGCAATGACGTTGCTTATCTCTTGCTCTCTACCTTGGAATGTGAAAGTAGTAGTTAGGAATGACTTGCCATCTTTTGAAGTCCCCGGCGACTGCTATTGGCCTCATTATGTTCGTGAAGTGCAGATAATTGGGATTAGCGAAGTGGTTGCTCACCAATGAAGCTGCCTTGGCTAATGGTTCTTACCACGCCTCGTCTGGAAGAGAACTAATGTGTGTGCAGCCACGTCGTAAACAAATGGGAGTGCTCATTAGTAGCCGTGTTACTCTGATGTTTCATTAACAACTCACCATTGGCGCATCTTATGTAACATTGCCATTGCTTGACTTGTTTCGCCACGACAACCACTGACGTTACTGCCTTAAGAAAGCTCTAAAAGCATATCATATCTTCTCACGGTCGTCTTCATATCCCATATATTTTCATTTTTTTTATGTTTATTACCCCATTTATTTGTATGTTATCATAATGATTTTATCCACTAGCTATCCGTCTTAAATTACTCTCATCATCTAATTACACCTCACTTCTTTCTGCTTAGTCTCACCTCTTTATTTTGTATTCTTAGCGTTATCTCCTTTATCAATGCATATTATCTCCTTCCTAATTAATTCTACCATTTGAAGCTTATCTACCCCCTTCTCATTTCAATTCCATGTTTATATTGTCTCATTTACATAATCTGCTAGAAGATACAGGGATTGGCGCTTGATTGTTAATGCAGCAATGATTACTTTTATCTTTATGGTATTAATTATTTATAATTTTATTTTCGACACTTTGTTTATAAACTATACATGAATTGCTTCAGTGAGAACTATAAGTCAAATTATATAAATTAAATTTTAATATTATATTAATTTTACAATTTTATCAAGTTTATATATGCTGAGAGATGTTTATCTCTATGTGAGATATAAACCGATATGTAATAACTAACTTTCAGTATATATATATATATATATATATATATATATATATATATATATATATATATATATATAGGGAAGAGCCTTAAAACTCATCCTCCAAATCACACCAAGTGTGAAATCATCACAACAGACAGAAAATAATCAATGCTGAACAGTCTCTACAGTCTATACTACCACTGGGTCGCAGGCCATCGACACAGTCCTCCAAGGACAAAGTGAATGATCTGAAGAGAATGGAAGGAGAGAAGAATAAAGTCTTGATGCCCATGGGTACCTCCTCTCACTCACAAGGTGTCTTATATGCCAAGACTCACACTTCTTGAGGTGCCTATTTGTTTCAATAACACTTATCAGGTATGACACACACCCAGGATCAACTTTAAGAAGGCACTGAATCTGTCAATGAACGAGAACGTAACCCTCCCAGTGCAGGCTGGGATGTATAAATTACTCTGAAAGTAGCACCAGATAGCTTTACCTGCATTTCTATCGTCGTGTTTGGCTAAGGGATAAAGTCAGAAGATTTATGCCCAGAAACAACTTGAGAGGTGTGGTGGGAGCTCAAGACCCCAGGTTCATTGAAGCATGGCAGAGTAGATGGGACACCCTTGCAGACTCCTCCAGTAGACTTAGCTCTCCCAAGAGCACAAACAGTCCCACTGGGACAAACCGATCATGGAAAAAATCGCCAACATATCTCACACCAACGCTGGGACAAGCTCGTCTCAGGAGATTTCCTTCTAGCCGTTCCCAATTCCTCCTGGGCACTCGATTCGACCAAACCATTCGGATTGGTGTTGCTCTGCACGCCAAGCCCTCTGCCATATTCCTGTTTCATAGTGTATTGCGGCAGGAGTGACGGCTGATCAATTCGGACTTCATGGCCTCAATGCTGTCCACACATCGAAGGAAGTATGCTGAACATATGAGCAGGTCAACGACCTCGCTCGAAACCTCCGCCACAGCCGATGCCCAGCAACGGGCCCAAGTGCAGAGATCTGTAAGAAGTCAAAAGCGTCCTGATGGAGCCACTATGCTACCTGAAGGATGGTAACAAGTTATGGTTTACCACCTGTGCTGCCACAATGGCAGACGCCTACTTTCCTACTCGTAGCTGAAGGGAGTGGGGCTGCCAGCCACAGGGAGACCCAGAAGACCCGCAAATATGAAGGCCTTCCCCCTTATATAACTTCATCTCAGTAGGGTCGGAGACCGCTGGAGCTAAGTGAAGAACTCATCATAGTGCCAAGGAACCGGGCAGCCACTTCCTCTCTTTCGAAGATCGTGTTGCGATCAAATACCTGCAACAATTCTGGGCACGCGGCCCACTGCCGAGGAGCTGGACGAAGTATTTGAGGTCTTGGCTCTGAGTTGCTATCCTATGTTTATTCATTATTGCATTCTTGTCAATGTATTTTGTTAATGTGTATATCTTCAATAAATATCTGAAAAGCTCTAGGGGTAGTATAGAAATTTTCCAAACAAACTTTGAGAGAACTTTGAGTTTTCCCTGAAGCAAGTTTACTCTTTTCAGGATGAGGGTCCCCAAGAGATTTCAGAGGTGGTACCTCCTATTTTTTATTATAAATATATATATATATATATATATATATATATATATATATATATACTGAGAGGGTGAACTTGTATATATTGGAGCCAGGTAAATAAGTGGTAAGATTCAGTAATTGAAGCAAAGGTCCGCATGTGGGAGGGCCCGCACTAATGAGTAAAGTCCATCACGCTAATAAAGTGGCCAGAGATTAATATTGGAGTTGTATAAATATTATTTGTGTTGTTATTACAATCAAGCAGAAGTTGTATGTTACATAACTCCATTGTGATATTTGGTCCACCTTCCGGGCCTGACTTGCCTCCCATAGTGGGCCTCTTACATGTGACCATATCATAAACTGCTGCATCATCACTTCTTCTATTGAATCGATAAAAAATCTCCCATCCTATGCCTTTGTGTTAGACAGATATAACTTTACTGTGCAGGCGACATGTCTCTCAGTAAAGATACTCAGGTATCGACCATATCTTGCTAAACTATTAAGTTGCCCATCTAGCTTTGATCAAAGAAACTCGCCCAGCATCTTTGACTGGAGGTTCATAGGTGACTTCCGGCCTTACACGGCCCTCTTAAGGCAGAATGACTTTAACAGCCTGGAGTAGAGAGCAATGACCAGCAAAAAAAAGCAAAAAGACAGGTATGGTGCAGGAGAGCTGCTGGTAATGATTCATTAAGTTCTTGCGTGAAAATTTTGAAAATAAAATTGTTTGTTGTTTCATGAACTCATAAACCAACAATCAATAAAAATAATTTATCTATGGTTTCCTCTGGAAAATCCAGAGTTGTTTGTCCATACTGAAGTTTTCACCTGATTTATTCAATGGCATGAAAAATTTAGTGGAAAAGTTTGGCTAGGGCCCAATGTTACAGTGATTGGCTTATTGACAACCATGTGTATCTTCAATAATGACTCCGACTCCTCACTCGCTCAATCACTCACCTCTCTCTCTCTCTCTCTCTCTTTTTCTACACACACACACACACACACACACAGGCTCCAGCAGACCCAGACTAAAAAGAGCCTTAATGGCGATTTCTTAATGAAACATCAGAGACTATTCAAATAGTAATGAGCGCGACTGTTAGTGTTGACGTGGTTTCTTGTATTGTGTGTTCCTTTTTCATTGTATTCATATTTTACTCTAATTCCTGCTGCGGTAGAAACCAGGAAACTGATCCTTCACCGTAGGTGCGGTATCGTAATGCTTCCCACCTGATGATAAATGAGGCACCTTTGCAACATTTGGGTATCTTTACACTGTAAAAGTTGCCTCATTCATTGGCTTCTTCAATCTAAGGTGAAAGTTGAGGAGTTTGGGAGTAATCAGTCCCTCAGCCTGGAATCTATATCTGTGAAGATCATCACTCTTGTTAAGAGCAGCATACTGCTGACACATGAGTGGAACAGTGGTAGACGTTCACAAAAAAACACCAACTTTAAGAACAAAAATTCCAAGATACCTACAGTAAATTAAGTTTCAATACACTCACAAGTTACAATATCGAGTAACAGCGTTGATGTAGCACTGATGTAGCCCTGATGTAGCACTGATGTAGCCTGATGTAGCTGATGTAGCCTGATGCTTAGCACTGATGTAGCCCTGGGTATCAGCCTGATGTAGCCCTGATGTACTGATGTAGCCCTGATGTAGCCCTGATGTAGCACTGATGTAGCACTGATGTAGCCCTGATAAGCACTCAAAATATTCCTGAAAAAGCACTGTTCAAATTTTCAAAGTTTTCCAAAAAAAAATTGGGATCTAATTAGTTACAATCAACCCCAAATTTCTCTCAAACACCGCCAGCTTTGGGGTTTTTTGGGATGGTTTTTTTTTAATTAAGGTTTGGCACATAACGTACAGTTTTTGTAGTGGTTTGAGGGCACAAAAAGATTAGGGAAAACTTAAGAGTACAATATGTTGATGAAACCTAAAACCCCAAAAAATAAAAAGATCGGGATTTATTGCCCTCAAAAGAGACATTCCAGATATTTCACAGAAAAAAAAATTTAATGAATCTTAAAAATTTCAAAAACTAAAATCAAAACAATACTAGTTTAAATGAAAACAATCAGAATAAAAAAAATGAAGCCGACCCGGGGACCCCTGTTATTGCCCAGAATACATTTGTTTATCCTTTCACAGCCTAATTACCCTAAAAAGGGTTTCATCCATTACAAACTGACTGATGCAGTGCAGAAACTTTTTTTTTAATCAGGAAAAAAAATTGCAGAAAGGGGCCCTAGCACCTATGGAAAGGTATTCACATTCTATCCAAGTAGGCAAAGGATAATTTTCCCTTGAATCAAAATCCTGAAAACCAAAAACCCCCCCCTTGGGGAAAGTATCGTCTACTTATTTAATCAAAATATTATTTTACCATTTCGAGATGAAACTGGCATCAAAACCTCCATTAAAATACCATCCTCTTTCTGTGTTCATCACTGGTTTAAATTTGAAGTCGATAAAAGGGTTTTCAAAAATTGTGACAGGGAAAAAAAAAATACTGTCTCTAAAAAATTAAGCAGAAACCTACAAAAATTTGCCCTCAAACCCTTTTCCCTTTTTTTTAGTTCAAAGGGCTGAAAAACGACGATAAGACTTTTGAAGTTGACACTGAACGGTTTGGAGGAAGAGTGGAAGACAAGAGCACTTTTTTAAATTGACTCTACGGTTTACCTTTAAATCGTTACTACTCATGAAATTAAAAAATCTAAAATAGTGAGTTTTCAATTTTTCTAAACATCCGAATGACATAATCTAAAAAAAATTATCTTCACTCGTTAAGAAAAAATATTATTTTGTGTGATTTGAAAGAATCCTTAGTAACTAAAGGGTTCTGACTGACCAAAATTTTTTTAAAAACGGTGGACCGGTGCCCCAGAAGGCCTCGGTCAGATGACTAAAACCCCAAACCCGGGGGTCATCATATGACTAAGATCCGGTCGGAAACACTTGTCCTGTTTCCTGACGAACCCCCTCTAACCACATTTGGTTTAAAAAAAAATATAAAAATGGCGAATAACAAATACGAAGCCAGATACAGTAAAAAAATATCCAAATTTCGCCAGCACTTCATAACTGAACCTTAGCAGAAGAGGTATTCTTAACGTACTTAGAAACCAAATTTTTCTAAATAGACAACTTAAAAAAACATAGTAGTGAAACCAAACTTTTCTTAATAAATCCACAAACAGAAAGCTGATGACTCAAGGTAAAGACAAGTTTTTTTAATAATTTTAATTAAACAAATTTGAGTTCACATAGCTAAACCCTGCATAGTCTCTACCCGTTCTCGATTATTGAAAGGGAATTTAACACTCTTAAATGGCAAATTTGGGAATTTAAAAACCCAAAAACAGCTCAAATTTTTTCCCCTGGATCGAAAACCAGGACGAAAAATAGATGCTGATTAGAATTTTTCCCACTTACCCATGTTCCACCCTTTCCCAATTTTACAAATTATTTAAGATAATAAATTTCCCCTCATAAGAAACCATTGGGTGCTATTAAAACCCCAAAATCACCAGCTATTAAATATTAAATCATTTAAAGTGGTAGACTAAATACCCTTAACTATTTTAAAAGGGAATAAAAATCACACTAATTTAAACATAATAGTAACAGTTGTTCCCCTAACATTTCATTTCATTCTCAAGTCGCCCAGAAAGGGTTCCCCTTTTTTTTCCCGGGTTAAGCCTATCAGAAAAGAGCTTTAAATTTTTTGAGCCACTCTGGGAAGCGGAAATATGCTTTCAACTTTAGTCATAGGGCACCTGAGCATCCCAAATTATTGCAAAGATGTTGCAATTACCGCACAAACACGTTGAAATCTCAAGCGATCTGATGGACCTTCCCCCATAACGAAATAAAACGAAAAGTTGGAAGAAAAAAATCTCAGGCAAATTTTAAAAGGTCCTATCGAGGGTTTTAGAAAAAACATGAATTTTTTTAATTCGGGTCCGAAAAACTTTATTTTCATCATTATCCCCAAAAGAGATTTGAAACAAAGGTTCCTGGGGAAAATGCAATAAAAAAATTTAAGATCCACTATGAAAGGCAAATTTATGGGAAAAACATTGTCAGAACAACATAACCCCTAATAACTTTCATATACAATATTTTGTAATAAAAAAAAGAATAAAGGGTGAAAACCATCCCTTTTTTTGCAGGGCCAAGAGGAAGGGAGCACTCACGGGGAAAAGGGGGGACGGGCCCCTCCTTTACCAAGCAAGGATGGGTGTTCTGTTGTTTTGGGTAAACACACGGCAGCTGTGAGGGGCTCCAGCCCTCCAAAATTTACTGACACGGCCCCGGGGGGCCCGAGGAAAACAAACACTTGAAATTTAAATGGAAGATTGGGTTTTGTGACAAAAAAAGGGAGAGAAATTTATAATATATATATATATATTTTTTATTTTATATATATATATATATATATATGCAAAAGATCACAGTAAACAGGTGATATAAAATTAAAAAAACCCCTTTTAAAAAAAAAAAATTAAAGCTTTATATCACATTATCAAGGGAAATATGAGTTCCTTTTATAATGTAATAACCTTTAACTTCTATTTTCTGTTTTTTTTTTTTAAAAAATATAAAAAATATATATATATATATATATATATATATATATATATATATATTTATAGATGGGGGTTTTAAAGAAGTAAAGGCTAGGGGTTAAGGGGGGGGATTAAAATTTTGGGGAATTAAATGCAAAATGGAGTTGAC